>QUSF01000076.1:0-18184 GCA_003676055.1 Chloebia gouldiae
CTCACCTCGGCAGATGACGCCGGCGTCCTCGTGGTGGCCGCAGTTGTGCTGTCCCCAGCCCAGGTGGAAGCAGTCGGCCAGGCGCGCCTCGCCGCCGCCGCAGCCCACGTTGTCCAGCAGCACGGGCCCGCTGCCGTAGCCGAAGGAGCCGAGCACGGTGGCGGCGAGGGCGGTGCCGCAGCCCAGCTGCCGGCAAACCACCTGGGCGTCGGGGAAGTCCCAGTCGTCGTCGCAGACGGTGCCCCAGGTGCCGCGGTGCCGCACCTCCACCCGCCCGCGGCAGCTCCCGTTCCCGTTCGCCAGCCGCAAGCCGCCACCTGCGTGCCACGACGCCGAGGGGACCAGGGCTCCACAGGGGCTCCGGTGGTCCCTGCTGTCCCTCCCAAGGGTGTGGGGTGAGCCCCCGGTTTCCCCCTGGGGATATGGGTGCAACTCCCTGGGGATGTGGGGCAAACCCCTTTGGGTGTGGGGTGAGTCTCTGGGTTATGGGGTAACATCTGGAGAGCATGGGGTGACCGTGGGGATGCCAGCTGAGCCCCTGGGTGAGTCCTGGTGATGTGGGGTGACACTGGGTACATGGGGTGATTCCCAAGCAGCATGTGGTGAGCACTGTCAGCATGAAGCAATCCCTGAAGATGTGGGATGAACCCTCGAGTGTCTCATCTGTGATGGAGTAAACCTCGGGGATGCAATGTGAGCCCTGGGGATGTGAGGTAATTCCTGGGGCATGGATTGAGCACTTGGAACATGAGGTGTCCTTTGGGGACATGTAAGGAGCCCTGGGGGCATGGGGTGAGCACTGGGGATGTGGAGTGACTCCCCTGTGCAGGACAAGCAGCAGCTGCACACTTACTTTCCTGCTCCATGGTCAGGAGCGTGGTGGTGACCACCTCGGTGGCCGGGGAGGGCTGGTCCCTGCTGTCTGTCACTGCTGGGACAAGCATGGGGACATGTGAGCATTGAGGGGTCCAGATCCAGCACCCACTGCCCCTGTTCCAGTCGGTGCCAGTGACCACCAGCACCATGGCTGCCCCCTGGCAAGACCCTGCCATGGGCAGTGTCACCCCTCGAGCATCACCCACGCATGGCAGAACCCCAGGGTGGCCAGGCTGGGTCACAAGAGGACACAGAGGGCACAGTTTCCCCCCTCAGATGAGTGACTACTAACACCCTACCTGTGGCCGTGGCTGTGAGTGTCTCCTCAGAGTCCAGGGCCACCGAGGTGGTGAATGATGTGATGGTGGATGTGTCCAGTCCTGTGGTGACACAGAGGGATAGAGGTGACACCTGGGAGATTTATCATCAGGATTCATTACCATTTATGCTTCATTATCCTCTGCCCCTCTGAGCAAGGTCTGGGCATGATGGTGCTATTGACTCTGCCCAGAGGAGGTGCCAGAGGGGATGGGGATGTTTAGGAAGGAAAGGACCAGCCTGAAAAAATTGTCCCTTTTGTCCTACATCATCCCCTTTGTCCATTAATAGTGGGAAAGGCAAAGCACTGGCAACTTACTGCTCCTGTCATTAGCCATGATGATAAGGGAATTCAGGGGGATTATTAAGATTATAAACAGTAATCAGTGGAGAATGGCAGGAATACATCATTTCAGGAGGGGAAGGGGAGGCAGGCTGGGCCTGGCACGGTGCCCGGCCCCTGGCAGCCGCTCCCTCCTTCCGGACGCGGGCAGCTTGTTCTCCAGCCAGCAGAGCAGGGAAATGGCAGAGGGAAGTGGCAGGATGGCAGATGCATTTCCCCTGCTAATCACCACCCTGGCTGTGCCCCGGGCTCTTGGCGTAGGGCTGCTACTCCAGAGTACCAGGATGAGGGCGGATAAAGAACAAGAATGCTCCCACAGCGCAGAGCCCAGTCCCTGCCCAGTCTTGGGCATCTCAGCATCTCTCTGAGGCCATTTCTGCTTGGAGAACAGGCTGTCCCTGGGTTTTTCCCCAGCCTGAGGGCAGTGCCCTGCCTGGTACCTGCACAGATGACCCCAGCATCCTCGTGGTGGCCGCAGTTATGGATGCCCCAGCCGAGGCTGTAGCAGGCGGACAGGAAGGGCTCGCTGCCGTCACAGTTGACGTTGTCCAGGAGGATACGTCCTGTTCCATAGCCAAAATAGGCATTGCTCTTGTAATCCAGGGCTTGCCCACAGCCCAGCTGCTTGCAGACCACGCTGGCATCGCTCAGGCCCCAGTCGTCGTCGCAGACCGTGCCCCAGTTCCCGCGGTAGAAGATCTCCACCCGGCCCTGGCAGGTGTCGGGGCCGCTCACCAGGCGGATGCTGCCGTCACCTGGAGGGTGGCAGCGTGAGGTGAGAAGGATGTGGTGTCCCTGTACGTGGCACAAAGATGCCACCATGCCCAGACTCTGCTGTGCCCATAATGGCAAAGGAAATGAGTGAGAAAGAGAAGGAAGGAATGAAGCTTTAGAGCAATGGGGCTTAGGAACCTTGGGAACGTCTGGGATAGGGTGTGGCCATGGCCAGTGATGGGGTTTGGGGGGTCTGCACCTCAGGACTGCAGGGTTGAGAGGCTTCAAGAGGGACAGCAGGTGACAGCAGGGGACACTGCCCTCAGGCAGGATGTTCTCCCTGCAGTGATGGCTGAGCAGCTTACTTTCCCCATCCTGTACCGAGGCTGTGAGGGTCCTGGTGGTCGGTCCTTCGCTGACTTGTGTTGGTGAGAACTCTGCAAAGGGAAGCAGAGAGGTGGCACCTGCTGCTGCTCCACCTCAAAGCTGGAGGGATCCCTCCCTCTCCACTGCCCCAAGAGGGTCTGCACCAAACCAGCCCTGCTGAAAATAGAGGGGTTTGCAGCTGCACCAGAGCTCTCTGCCAATGTCTCCAGCTTCTCTTCTGCCCTCAGACCCAGCTCCCCACCACCTTTCTTACTCCTTCCACCTCTCCTCTCCAACAATGCCATGATTTGGTTTCCTGCTCAATCTACCTCGGTTCTCTGGTTACTGTTGGTACAACCTACCAGCCAACCCAGCATCCCTGCCTTTCCATCCTTCCTTTTCCAAACCCTGCTTCTGCAGAACGTGGGGATTCACGGAGCAGCTTCTCCAGGTCTGCACAGCCTCACTTTCACAGCTCACTGATGCCTGGCTGATGAGCAGACCTTGCACAGTGAGGGAGGAACGTGTGTGGGGTACATAAGGGCCTTCACGGAGCCGTTCCACTTTCACTTGCCAAGTTCAAACACTTTCCGCTGCTTTTCTCACCTTTAGGAACATCTTCTACTGAAAAGCTCAGCAATTTAAAGAAACACAAGTCAAAAGGGGAAAGAGCAGCTGGGCAGCAACTGACTCAGAGGCAGGAGCGTGGGTGGGCATGTGCTCTTTCCCCAGGGATCGTGCTGGAGAGGGCGCAAAGTCCTGATCTGGGAGTGACAAGGAACACAAAACAGGCTGGTCACCTTATGGAGCACCAGCTCATGGAGCTGGGAGGTGACCTGGATTGAGGAGAGGGGTGAGAGGAGGATGCAGAGGATATTTAGCTGACCCAGGTCAGAGAGCCAGGCTCTGAAATAAGACTCTTGGGCTCTACTAAGGCCCCTGCAACCCCCAAGTCTTGCACTCCACAGGAGTGGGGTCATGCTCTCTTTGCCCCCAAGGAACCCAACCTCGTTACCGTTGCACACAACAGCCACATCCTCGTAGTGGTAGCAGTTGTGGATGCCCCAGCCATGGCTCCAGCACTCGCTCAGGGCTGCCTCTGAGCCCTTGCAGTCCACGTTGTCCAGGAAGATGGGCCCACTCCCCTGGCCGAAGGTCATGGCGGCTGGGAGGGTGATGGCATGGCCACAGCCCAGCTGGCGACACACCACGTTGGCATCCACGATGTCCCAGTCGTCGTCGCAGACCGTCCCCCAGGAGCCGTTGTAGAGGATCTCCACTCGCCCCTGGCAGCGGCTGGGCCCGTTGGAGAGACGGATCTCTGGGAGGATGGGAACAGAGAGGTCCTTCAGCAGGCAACGGGCCATGAGGAGAAAATCTACATCAAACTCCTGCTCCCTAGATAAAATCCTGCCCCTTCTGCTGTAGCACAGTGCAGTTGTTGGCTTGGTGCTGCCCATCTGCTGGCAGCAGTGGCTGTGGAGGCACAGCCCATCTCAGTCCAGGAATGAGATGCACCATCACCAAGGTCAGGCTGGATGGGGCTTTGGACAGCCTGGTCTAGTGGAAGGTGTCCCTGCCTATAGCAGGGGTAGAATGAGATGGTTTTTAAGGTCCCTTCCAACCCAAACCATTTTATGGCTCTGTGATGCTCCCATCATCTCACCTGCTAATGGGCAAAAACCCAAGGGTGAAGGGAAAAGGAGACATGTGGCACCACATGTTGACTTAGGTGACAAGTGACAAGATGCAATTAGCAAATTCTTATTAGCCTCAAGGAACGCACCCAGAGCTGGTCCCACATGGGAGCTGGTGGGATGGAGATGATCTCTCAGGCTGCTGGCTATGGAGAGCAGGCATGGAAGCACATGGGGTCTACCACATCAAGGGAATTATTTATTTGTGTGTGATGCATGGCATCACACACAGGGACAGGGACTCAGCAGGAGGTGGCAAAATTCTCCTCTCAGGATAATTAGAGGAATAGGGATAATAAAGAATCTTTATTTTCTTTCTGTAAAAGAAGTTTAGCTTCTTCTTGCCACTTTTTGTTCCAAACCAATATCTTTCTTTTTTTAAATTCTCCAAGTCCCTTCTTTTACCTAAAAACGCATTTTTAAACTAGAAAACTTCCCGGAGAAAAGTAATTTTCAGAGAAGAATCTCACCTGGGAATGGTAACATCTTGGGCTCAGAGGTGGTGCCTGCAAGGGAGAAGAGGAGGGATCAGCTCTCCTGAGAGAGGAAGAGGTGCAGCTTGGAGAGTGATGGCAGCTGGGATGGGATGGGGGTGGTGGGGACTGGCAGGACCCAGCAGCCCTTGGATCTTTCCCTTTCCTGCAAAGTTTGTATGAGGAAAAATGAAACCCTTCCCCAAGGCATCACTTCATCTACTAAACAGGTGGGGAAACTGAGGCAGCATATGAGTGACTGTGACTCTGGTGGGACTGTGAAACACAAGGTGACATGTGTGACCCTAATGAGCCCAATGGCTAACAGAAGCCACTCCAGGTGGATCCTGTCTTGGGCCAGGTCTTGAGGACCTTTTTGTCCATCCCTAGCTCCATTGCTGCCTTGCTGTGGGCCCTGGGCAACTCCTGCATCCTCCTGCTCCATCACCCCCATGGAAAACTTGGGTGGTGAGATGGGAACCAAGAAAATCAATCCTGCCCAGCTTGAGAAACCCACTGGAGATCTCCTGATGGAAGATGCTGCACCCTGTGTGCATTTTAATTGATTTTTTCTTTCATTTCCCCAACAAAATCCACTTTTTGGAAGCTTCATAACTACGTGCAAGTACCAACACACCCGCTGATGGGGTGCAGCCACCTTAGGGGGTGAACCCCATACAGAGGGAGGGAAACCTCCTCCAGAGAGAGGCGAACACTTGAAGGATGCAGGATATGTCCTCATCTCTCAAACCCCCTCACTGCTGGGCATTATTTGGGCACAAAATCCCTCTGCTAAGTGATGTGAGATCCTCCCTGGGTCACTGTGGGCTCCAGCTTGTCCAGGAAGTCACAGCAACATGACCATGATGCCCTAGGGGATGGTGGATGGGGATGGGTGCCTGAACCTCATAGACATCCCTGTCCACAAGCACTTGTCCAATGCTGGAGCCCAGCACAGATCTCCTTGGGCATCTGAAGTCTCCTGGGATTGAGGCTCTGGCTGCACAACCCTCTCCTGTGGGTGACACCTTCCAAAATCCTTCCAAACCTAGTGGAAGGTGTCACTGCTCATGGCAGTGCTTTGGAATGAGATAAATTTTAAAGTCTCTTTCCAGCCCAAACCATTCCATGATTCTATGATGCTTCCATGCTAATTACAGCACCCAAGGGCTGATCAACATCTCTGGTGCCTCTGTGGCCTCTTTTCCTCCCACTGCCTCAGACCAGCCCTGTCCTGATTCACGCTCAGCCTACAAGCAGTGACGTGAAGGTCAATCCCAGCCGCTCCGGAGGCGGATGTCACCGCCGTGAGAAGCAGTGTGAGCCTGGGGGGACAGAGGAGCAGATGAACCCACCTCCCTTTTCCTTGCTAGGACGTTGCCTGGGAGACCATTAAGTCAGCCAGAAATCAGGGCTGTCAAAGAAAAACCTAGAAGCTCCAGGAGAAAGGAGAATAAGGTAACTGTCTGGCTGTATCCATGAGTTAGCAGGGAGGCTGAGATGAACATCAGCAGCCAGGGAGCTCCAGCATGGTCGGTGCTCCTGCCCTACTCAGCTGGACCAGGCATGGAAAGGGATGCTGTGGTGCCAGCAAGAATTGGGGATTAAACAGCTGAGACCACAGGAGCAGAGAGGCTCTGCAGGAGAGGACAGGGAAGGATAGAGCAGCCCCGTGGGCTGGACAAGAGGGTAGAGGTAATTCAGCTCACCCCTGCACCAAAAATGGGGAGGTGCGAGGGTTTCTAGGAAGAGTGTTTGATCCTGGCTTGTATTGATTTTTAACACCTAGTCCGCTCCAGTGCCAAAAAAGCAGTGGATAAAAAGGACATTGATAAATATTCATCTCCCTTTAAGTCAAAATCAAAGCCCTGAAATATTCATTTAAGAGCATCCTCCAGCAAAGTCAGGAGAGATCTGAACAGAATATGCCTGGTGTGTCGACAATAATATGGAACTGTCTTTTTGAGAAGAGATAGACCCCTCCATGTTTCTCTGATCCAGCTTCACAAAGCCAAAAGCAAAAGGGAAACTACTGGAGTGAATACCGCTGCTAAACAAAACCACCAAATGAGAGGATAAATGACCCTTCGGTAGCGATTAATCTGTGCCCATTAAGGAAGAGAACCAGGAGAGCCAGGCGATGCAGGGGACTGCGACAGAGCCACCAGCGTCCCCTCAGGGTCCCCACACCTGGAGTGTGAACGTGGATGCTGCCACAGCATCCTGAGGGGGAAGGGAAGCACCAGCTGAGGGGGTGGGAAGGTAAAACCCCATTTAACTCAATTAGGATGTCTGACTACATCTGAATTCCCAGTTTTCTGGCTGGCTGTGCCTTGGCGCGGGTTTGTTGAGGCAGGAATGCGTTCCCCACCGCCTGGCTGTAATTACATGGATAGAGTCACACTGGGATCACTACGCTGCCACAGCACCCGTGTGGACTCGCGTTCCAGAGTGCAAATGGCTTTTCCCAGGTCTATTGAAATGCTTCCCATCCTGGCTGGAGCACTGCCTGCCAGGAGTGAGTAGAGACTGTTGTTCTCAGGAGATGGGTGCTTGTTCCACCCGTTTCCTCGGCAGGACTGGTCCCACAGGTCCTGGGGAGCAACTCCAGGAGCATCCCTTGGCCATCAGCATCTCCCCATGGGTGCTGCTTGCTGCCTGCTCCCATGGGAGCCCAGACCTGCTCTGTCACCAGTACTGGCAGCTGCCTGCCCCATTCCCTTGCCTGTCCTGCATGCTGGGCCTGCCATCACAGCCAGGTCACAGTGGGACATAAGAACTGAACTTGCTCCTGCCATCCCTGTGCTCACTCAGCACTGTAGGGGACATCACAATAATCCTGTGCCTGGAGAAAATCTGCCCACAAATCTGAGAGATGGAGAGGGATCACGGGTGCCTAAAACCCCTCCCACTGCCCAAGGAAGGAGCTCACCGGTGGGGCTGAGGAAGATGAGGAGGATAAGGAGTGTGGCTGGCAGCAAGGAGAGAGACAGCACATCGTTGTCCAGCCTCCTTGTGCCGTGCCGGGTGTCTGGACAGGGACTGAGTGTCATTGCTGCTTGTCAGTCCTCCTGCGGGTGAATTTCCAGAGGACACTTCCCTGAAACATGCAGACAGCAGTGTTAGTGGTGGTGGCCAGGAGAGCCTGTAGTCACCAACAGCCTGTGATTGTGCCCCTCCTCAGTATTTCTAGGAGCAGTGACCAGAAGACACATGAAAAGTAATTCCAGCTGGATTCATTGAGAACAAGAGATTTTTTTTTTTTTTTAATGGCAATATGAAGCTGAAGGGCCATATCCTACCAGCCAGGTAAAACCCAGCAACAGGGAATGTCAGCAGAAAATGAGGAAGAGATTCAGTATCTTAAGATTCCATTTCCCCCTCATTTACTGCTCACTGCCGAGGGGGTGGATTTCCAGCTCTGTGCCACTCGCAGGCTCTCTGGGAGGGCCATGGGTGCTGGTGCAGGATCCCTCTGGGAGCCCAGACCCACATCCCCGCCGTCCCAGCAGCCGGAGTGGCGGCAGCGTGCGCTGGGGGAGCAGTGCCATCGTGAGGATGCTCCCGCACGCCGGCTCCAAAGCTGGGCTGTCAGCCTTAGCTCAGCCCTAAAATTAGTCCCTCCAGCCCACACGGGGCACGTCAACTCCTGAAGGGATGCAAAATGACTGCTGCCGCTTCAGGCATCTGCTGGTGATCAGAAACTTGGGGAAGGTCATTGAAATCCATTGTATCAGTGACTATCCCGTCCTTCCTATGGAAACCCCTCATCCAGCCTTTTCCTGCTCCTGGTTTTCCATGTGGAGGCGTGGCATGAGAAGAGCTCGCAGGTAGGACCATGTGCTGTTGTCCACCCAGCCAAGGCCCTTCCAGAGCATGGGCTGGGGCAGCTCCAGAGCCTCCAGACCAAAGCTTGGACTTCGTTGCCTTCACTAGGGAGAGATGATGGTGGACCAAAGGGTTTTCTGTGCACCAGCAAGAAGTGATGGAGGTGCAGGAAGGAGCCCGTGTGGATGGGACACAGCCCCGTTACATCTCCCTGATCTCTGCTCGACTCCTGCTGACCAAGCCTCACCAGCGGACAGACAGCTCAGTGATGGCGGCTGAAAACCAATCTACTCGCTGAGGTGGTGGCTTTCAATACTCCATTCATCCCTCCTGAAGCACCGAATAATGTCGCCTTTTGTCCCACGGGCCCTCCCCTCTCTCCAGCGGGGCAGGGCTGACAGATGGCCCCTCCGCCGCCCTGTCCCGGCCAAACCCCGGCATCGCGTCCTGCTCGCAGGGACGTTGTCATCGCCGGCCGCTTTTGTGCCGGAGCCAGCGCGTTCCTGCTCCCTCGCAGGGTGGCAGCCAGGATTAACCACTGCGGTGCTGTGCCACGGCTGACCCCAAAGAGGGGAAACCCAACTTTCCTTCTCCGTCTGTACTTTTCCAACTGCTTCTCAATCCTCACCCCAACGCTCAAGATTCAGCTGAAAACTGAACCTCCCCTTCCTTAAACCCAGGGGTGTTGGGGCTCTTTCAGAATCCCCACAGGTTAAAATCTGCTTTTAAGCCATAATTAGTTATCATGGCATTGAAGCAAAACCCAGCATCCCTTTTAACATCACTCAGAGCAGCTGTGGCTGCCCCATCCCTGGAAGTGTCCAAGGCCAGGTTGGACGGGGTTTGGAGAAACCTGGGATAGTGGAAGATGCCCTACCCATGGCAAAGGGGTGGAACAGGATGAGCTTTAAGGTCCCTTCCAACCCAATCCATCCTATGATTTTGTGATAATTCTATGATTTATGGTGTTGCTCAATGTGGGTTTATGGAAATGCCTTTGCCCCAAGGTTTTCAAGCTGACAGGTGTCCTGTGAAGCCACCCCCACCACGCACCCAGTGGAAGAAGCAGCAAATCCTCCATCACCCCCATGCTGCACAAGCACTGACCACCAGGGATGGTACAAAACTCACAGGGGAGGATCAGGGCTTTAACATGGGGCACAGAAAATCTCTGCTTGCACCCCAAATAACACACCACAGCAGATACACTGTGCCCAGCCAGCCCTTTGCCCTCAGTGAAATCTCCCTCCTCCTACCTGGACACAGGACTCCACAGGTCCTTTCATCCTTTTTGGTCCCCTTTGTACCCCTTGGCCACAGCTGGAGTGAATCCCAGTTCTCTGTTTATTACTTCCACTTTTTGACTATTCAAACAACTTCAGGAGAAATCACAGTTTTTCAGCTGCCACCACCCTGCCAGATCATTATTTGTAATTACCATCCTGACCTAAAAAAAAAGCATCATAAATCCACATACCTGTTTGGTATTTTCTCTCCAGTACAAAGATAGGTGTATCGAATCCCAGAAATATCCGTCCTCTTTTGAAATAAACAAAGGAGCTGGCTAGTTAGTTATAAAGCATTCAAAAATAATGATTGAAATTAATATTCTTGGTAAGATAGGATTGGGATAAGGCAGGATTTTTTTTTCTTTAGGTGAGATCTTGCTTAGTAGATTTTAAAAAATTTTAAAAGGGGAAGAAAATGGATCTCATCCATCAACGGAACAGCTCCAGCCTGTCATCCCTTCGCAGTTTTGGGGCTGCTGCTGCTGCTGGGTTACAGCAGGATGGCAGCCCTGCAACCCATCCTGGGCCAGATCATCCCCAAAGCAAAGGAGAAAGAGAGGGAGCAGGAGAAGGGAGAAGAGGAGGAAGAAGAAGCAGAAAGAGGAGAAGAGAGGGAAGACCGCTAAGGAGACATGGTGGGGAGGGAATGGCTCGGGTTTCAGGGAGGCAGGCAGGGACACATCCTTAAATTGGGTGCTGGCAGAGCCCGGGTTACGCCTCGAGGGGAAGGAAGAAGATTTTTCAGAGGATTTGGGCTTTTCAGCTCCTTCCCACCTCCCTCCTCAGCTGTCTGAGTGCCCACCTGGAGAGGAAGTCAGCAATAACCATCCGGCTGAAAATACTTCTCTCGGTGCCTGAGCCAGCACTGGGATGCACAGGAGGGGATGGTTCTGACCTCCTTCCCTGCCTGGGGGCCTTGGAGACCTGTTCCTTGGGCTAACCATGGTCTTCCCTGCCTGTTCCTAGGCAAGAAATTCTCTTTAGGGGTCCCTTTTCACAGGATTTTTCCTGTCTGACCATTCAAGGCATCTCTGCTGAGGACATTAGAGGAACCTGACCTATCCTTGTGTTCTCAGCCGGTGGTGAGGGAAGTCCTGTGGCTGGAAACCTTCCCCATCCACCTCCACCACTTTCTGCTCTATACATTCATGTTGTCTTCTTCTTCTCCTGACCAGGGCATCTCTTTATTTTAAAAATAATTGTGTATATTTAATAATCTTTAACTATTACAGCCTTTAAACCATTTTAACCATCATTGCAAGTAAAAGACAGATAATGTGGGACTCTTGGGTCTCAGCAGCCTTGAAGACCACAGAAAAGAAACCTCCAAACTCACTGGGTTTCCCAGCCATATGAATTCTTAAGTTCCCTAGCAATTTTAGGAGCCTGGTGTGCTTTTGGCTTTGAACAAGTTGATTTTATGAACCACAGGATTCCTGCCCTCGTTCTCATGGGAGGCAGAATTTGCCTTGTGGCTCTTGCTGCTGGATTTTTCACTTGCTCTTTTGCAAAGCCCAGACATCTAAATGCCCTAAAAAGTCTGGGTTTTGTATTGTAACTCTGCACAAAGCCAGCTCTGGCGACAACTGTTGCCAACAGCTTCTGCTGTTCCTTTCTTGCAGGGATTCAGTAATTAGCAATTAGGCAGTTTTATTTCCCAGTAGCAGCAAAGCTCTAATTAACCAGATCATGAGCACAAGTTTCAAAGGTGCCTTTTAAGTCTGTTTTGCCTAAACTTTGACAAACTCCCCACTGTCCTGGCTGTCTGCCAGGGCCCATGGACTGGGAATCATCAGTTCCAGCATCAATACACATCCAGGTTTCGCAGACCAGGACCATAATGTCCATCTCATCCCTGGACATGCAGGGATGAGATGCTCTCCATGCCATCCAGGATTTCTCTGGGCAATGGAGCAGCATTTCAGCCTTTTTCCATGTCTACATCATTCCTGTGTGTGCTTTGAGTGGCTTGGCAGTATCAGGCTGGGGGATTACACTGCTCTGAGGAAAAGAAAACACAGCCAGCCTTATTCAAGGAGCAGCCACAACATAAGAAAGGCTAATTATAAAATTCCACAGGACAGCAAGGCTGTTCTCTTGTGTGCCAGGAGAAAAAGAAGCTCTTTTTGTGCTTCCTGATGGTCTTGCTGCTTAGTCAGGCAGGGACACTCCGGGACACCCCAGAGATGCTCATGGGAGAGAAGCTTCTGGAGGACTCAGGGCCATCCCCACATTCACTCAGCAGCTGCCACGTGCCATGAGCAGCATCTGCCACAGCTTCCTATGGCAGTGGGTGGCATCTCCAGGAGACCTCTTTTCTGGCAGCAGTTTGGCCATGGGTAGAAACTGAGGGAAACGAGTGGCTCATGAAACTGCAGAAAATACAAAGCCTCCAGAAAAAAAAGCCAAAAACCAAAACAAAAACAAAGAATCCAAACTGATTTCCATTTCGATTAGTTGGGAAAATACAGAGAGGAGAGATAAACTCATTTGTCCAGGCTATACCATGGCCAGGAAATGCATTGGGGATGTAAAGAAAAACCTGCTGCCATATGAAAAAGCCATAAGTTGAAATAAACGGCATCTTCTTGCTGCCAGGAGGAAAAGAAGGGGCTGAGAACACCAGTTGCTGTTTCAAGCCATTAGCCAATGTACAAAGAATGACAGATTCCCTTTGGGATTGCTGAGCTAAATCACTGAGTATTTAGGGTTCCTGCTGCTGCTTTCACTTTGGGGCACACTGGCATGAAAAATAATGCATTTACAGCAGGATTGAGCCTCCCCTCCTTCCTCTGCTTCTGCTGCTGGAGGGCACAGCCAGTGATAGGATCCTGCAATGTGGCGTCCTGGGAGCTCTCAGCCCCAAACCAGCCTGTGTTTGAAGAAGGGAAAGATGTAAATGCAGTACAAGACCATTTTGGTTCCCTGTCCTGACATCAAGCCCCAGCTTGGTGCAGCTGGAGCTGTGCTCCCAGCACACCTCTGTGCTATTTGGGAACCACAAGCTAATTTTAAGGTGTTTCTGGCAGTTTATAAGTACTGAAGGAAGGGCAGGGCTGAGGAAAGAGGAGCGGAAGCCCCCAGAGAGGCTCAGCATTGCCCTGGGCTGCAGCAAGCTGGAGCTCGGGGACAGGTACCCATCCCCTCCCCAGACAAAATCCCCTTTGTTCCTCCCTAATCTGCTTCCTGCCCGACGCGCTACAGAAACCACCTCAGGCAGGTGGGAAGGAGCAGCCCAAGGACGCGGTGCTGACAGGAGCCTCTCCGGAGGGCGGCAGACCCATGCCATGGGCTCCAGCCTCCACCCAGGGCTGGGGAGGGGCAGGAACGGATCACATCGGGGAACAGGGGATGGGAAACAGGGAGCTGCGTCCCCTCTGTCACCAAAGGCACTCGCTGTGGACCATGAGCTTTAGGGTGTGTCTGTAACTCCCTTTTCTGCCTGCCATTACTTATGATGGTGAAACCTCACCTGGCAGCAGGATCCTATGGGAAAAAAGCCATATATATGTTATATATATATATGCAAATATTTATATAGGTGTATTTATTTTTATGACTTGTCCACTGGGACCAGCACTTGCTGGCTTCTCGACCAGCCCTGGGGAATTCATCCCACTCCTACTGCAGCACCGCTGCTGTGAGATGGGACTGCTGCAGCCTCAGTGCTTCTAGATTCACTCCAGAGAGCCCAAACTGTGCCAAAGTGGGTGATTTGGGAAGTGATGACCTGTGTGGGGACAGCCAGGCTGACGAGAGATGGGGTGGACATCGCTGCCTGCCAGTGCAGGAACATGTGTGGCGTGGGAAAGCCGTGCCCGAGCGTGACTCTGCATTGAACAGCTTGTGTTGGAAGGGATCTTGAAAGGCTCATTTGCTCCAGGAAAGCTCCGGAGGGATGGATCGCCGGCCTTGTCGGCTGCCGCGCGGCTGAGCGTGCACTAGGTGGCACGCAGCTGCAGGGAGAAGCGCTTGCGACAGCGGGGAGAGCCTGGGATTCGGGAAGAGAAAGGAAAGTTCCACTGGGAAAAGCAGGCAGAAGGAAAACGGGATCAGTTTTGCCCCTAATTAGCATTAATGGTGAGGTGAGTGTGGCCAGAGCAGGTAAGACAGAAACACAAACCAGAGGACTCGGCTCCAGAGTTTCCCGGCTGGATTTAGCAAAGGCAGGGATGGAGAGAGCCTTTTGATTGGGGTCAGGATGACAGGAGAAGGGGCTGGGGTTTCAAATGAGAATGGTAATTTTAGGATTGACATAAGGAAAGAATGTTTTATGATGAGTGTGGTGAGGCCCTGGCACAGGTTGCCCAGAGAAGATACGGATGTTGGAAGTGTCCATGGTCAGGTTGGGTGGGGCTTGGAGCAGCCTGGGATGGTGGAAGGTGTCCCTGCCCATAGCAGCAGGTTGGAACAACCTGGGCTGGTCCCTTCTAACATAAACTGTTCAAGATTCTGTCATTTCCCCGGAGAAGGAAGGCAGTGGAACACAGAGAGCTGAGCTGAGCTCATGGGGCATCTCCCACTACCAGCAGGGATGAGGAACAAGTCCCTCTCAGCAGGTAAATCCCAGGGTTGGACAGCAAAGTCACTGAGCAGGAGGGGGATGCACACACCACATCCATCCCTGCTTTGTCTAACTGGTCCCTGGCAGGAACCGCCAGCAGCTGCTGCAGAGGAGAATGAAATGAATTTTCACCTATTATCCTTCGCCTGCAGAGGAATTTCTTCCTAATTCCTGTCACTTTGGGTTTGTCTGCTCAGGGAAATTAATCTGAAATCGAGTGGGCTGTGAATTCAAAGTGCTGCAGCAATCCCAGCAGAGCTTGGACAGGCAGTTTCCTGAGTGGCCAGGCTATTCCCTGGAGCACCAGGCTAAGCCTGGCAATTTAACAGAGCCTCAAGCTTCAGATTTTGTAGACATTAGTGTAGGACCTCGAGCCAAAACCGTGTGAGAGGGAGCAGCCACGGAGAAATTAATTCAACAGCCTTCCAGCACCACTGCAAGAAAAGGAGCAGGGGGAAGGCAAATATTTGGCTGGTTACCCCAGTGTGTGGATGGATCAGACAGGAGCTGGTGCCTCATTGGAGGACTCAGTGCTTTGCATACTTATTTGGGGAGAGAAGGGATCCAGCTAAAAAAAAAAAAAAGGCATAAGGGACTAAATCTGGAGATCATTAAGGTAAAAATAATATAAAATATAAAATATTTTTGCAGGCAGTGAGGATTGTGAGGTCTGCATCCCTGTGAAAACAGGGTCCTTAGGGACAGCAGGACATTGAGGTTCACCTTTCAGACTCGGAGAAGATCTTTACAACCACCCTCACAACACAGAATAGTTGGAGGTAGTTGTGCAGTGGGGTCTGACAGGCTCAGCTGGTCACCAGACCCCAGATTCCTGTTGCCCATGGCTCTGTTAACCTTTCAGGTAGTTGGACCACCATGAAATGCAGGACAAGAGATGAAAAGGTGTGAGAAAAGGGAGACTGAGGACCAGCCATGCACTTGTACTGCTGAAATGAGGTACCTCAGCCACTCTCTGTGCCTGGCAAAACCCTCCAGAGACCCTGAAGCAAGATCAGATCACAAATCCCTGCTCAAAACTAAAAAAAAAAAAAAATTAATGAATCAAATGCAATTCACTACTCTTCCCACAGCTCAGCCACCACCTGACTGGTTTATCTCCACCATACTGCCCTTCCCTCCACCCAAGAGCTGCACCCAATTCACCTCTGCTCTCCCCCACCCTGCAACCCTTATCAGTAGCACCTTCAGCCTCAGAGCATCACCCTGAGGCCTCACCCATCCTCTCTCACCAGCCAGGACTCCTCACTGGGAGCATCTCTTTATCTCCCAGCCATGCCATGAAGGTCTGCAAGACTCGACAGAAACCCTTTTTCACCATCCTCAATCTCCCTGAAACCTTTTCCTATTTAGGATCACAGGATATTTCATACCTGCCCACCCATGCAACTACATGGATCACACAGTCTGCTCCCAGCATGGCTTTATGAAGTATTCCTATCTATTTTTCAGGGAAAAAAACAAACAAACAAAGAAAAAAAAAACCCTTTGCGTTGCTCTCCAGTTTCTAATTACAGCCGCAGGAGACAGGAATCCCAAGCACCTGAGTTGTAAATGTGAAACTTATTGCTTAAGCAGACACATTGCAAGCAGGCTATCAATCACTTCTGGCAATTATTAGCACTTTGTGAGTATTTTGAACTCAAGTATGTGACAGTCTCATCCATCCTGGAGCAGAGAAATCCATGGGCATTTGCATACGAAGCTGAGCTGTGGGGGGATGCAGTTCCAGAGGGTTTTCACTGGAGCTGTCGTGGTTATGTGCTTGGCACTGTACATTTTGGGATGAAAACCAACTTTATTCAGGCTTGTAAAGATGAGTCTCACATGTTTAACCCTGGAAGAAAAGTTTTATAATATCCCGCTATTCCTACAGTATGAAGTGGTTCTAGATGTTATTTTTTTGTTGTAACTACTGACTCCAAACATAATGCTCTTTATTTTATAAGGCTTTTGGGGCAGGTGTATCATGGCATGGGTGAGTCAGTGCTGTTGGGTGTAAAGTCCAGGGAGATTTCAAATAATTTGAAAAGGACTGGTGAACCCTTCCCAGTGCAGAAGGAATTATAGTGATCTTAAGGGTCTTTCTCAACCTAAATGATTCTCTGTTTCTGTGGTTCTTTAATCACTGCTGCTGAGGTCTTGGTGGGGGTCCCAGGAAAGGGGAAAACCCAGGTGGGGTCTGACCTACCTCTAAGAGAGCATGAAAAAGTGATGCAGCACCCTCCAAGATGCTCCAGGATCAAAGGAATCTCCTAAATAAACACACACATCTTGCAAGGGTGGTGATGGGGGTGCAGCAGCTGGGAGGGAGCAGCGCTGTGTCCTTGGAGAGATCTGTGGCACACAGGGCTGTGTTCCACCATCCTCACCCCAAACAGGGAGCAGGCATCTCCAGGGCTTTGCTCTGGAGTTACTTGGATGTAAACGAAAGGCTCAAGGTGGTGAGCAGCTGATTAATGCAGGCTGGATGTGGCTCCAGGGGTCACACCCACGTTCCCATGCCCGGCACCCAGAGGTGTTAAACTGCAGGAGAGGGTGCAACACACACACAGACACACACCCAGACCATCACACACACGGGCACAATCACACTCACAATCCCCTGTGCACACAGAGGGTCTCATCCCCCACTACTACACAAGCTCACACTCACACGGATGGTATCACATTCACATGGACAGTATCACACTCACACGGACAATATCACACCCACATGGATGGTATCACACTCACACGGACAATATCACACCCACATGGACAATATCACACTCACATGGACAATATCACACCCACATGGATGGTATCACACTCACACGGATGGTATCACTCACATGGACAATATCACACTCACACGGGTGGTATCACACTCACATGGACAATATAACACTCGTGCACACTGTCACACACACTCACACACGCCCCCACACCATCATGGACACCATCACTCTCACTGTCCCACATACACACCGCCAGTTCTCTCTCTCACACACTGTCACTGTCACTTACACAGTCACTTTTGCACATCTGTTCACACCCACTGTGACACAGTATCACACACACGATCACACACTCATTATCACTCACTGTCACACTCACAGGCACACTCGCTATCACACGCACTCACTATCACATGCACAGTCACACACTCTCACACGCTGTCACTCGTGCTATCACACAGTAACACACGTGCTCATTATCACTATCACACACTCATTATCACACTTATTACCACCCTTGGTCCTGCACATTCACACTCTTTAGCACACTTATTACCATATTCATTACCATGCTCATTACCATACCCGGTCATGCACACTCACAGTCTTTATCACACTTATTACCATAGTCACTTATTACCATATTCATTATCATGTTCATTACCACACTCAGACCCTCACACTCACATTCTTTATCACACTTGTTACCACACTCGGTCCCGCACACTCACACTCATTATCACATTTATTACCATATTTATTATCACACTCATTGCCATATTCATTATCATGTTCATTACCACACTCAGTCCCGCACACTCACACTCTTTATCACACTCACACTCTATCACACTCATTATCACAATCATTATTGCACTCATTACCATATTAATTATCACGCTCTTTACCACACTTGGTCCCACACACTCACACTCTTTATCACACTGATTTCCGCACTCATTACCATATTCATTATCA
>QUSF01000076.1:18194-65180 GCA_003676055.1 Chloebia gouldiae
CCATATTCATTATCACGCTCATTACCACACTCGGTCCCGCACACTCACACTCATTACCACACTCGGTCCGGGTCTCTCACACTCTATCACACTCATTACCGCACTCATTACCGCACTCATTACCACCCCCGGTCCCACCCCGCCTCGCGCTCGCCGTTCCGCTCCCTCACGCCTCCACCAATCACGTCCCTCGCTGCCCGCCTGGCCCCGCCCTCCGGCCCCGCCCCCAGGCTCGCCCCGCGGCGGTCCGGTGTGCGCACGCGCGGAGGCTCCGTGACCGCGGGCCGGGAGCGGCGGCGCCGGGCCCTGCTCGGGGTGAGGGGCCGGGGGCGGCTGAGGGGCGGCGGGACCGGGGCACAGCGGCGCCGGGACGGGGAGCTGGGCTGGGCTGGGTTGTGCTGTGCTTCGCGGGGCGGGCACCCGCGGGCTGGCACCCCCGGCGCCCCGTGCCGCGCAGCCCGGGCCGTTCGCGAGGGACCGCCCGGCCGTTGCGGCCGCTCCGGGCCCGGCCTGCCTGGCGTGCCGGAGGCACGGCCGCTGCTCCCCTCGCAGCGGGCCCCCGCCCCTCCGCAGCTTCCGGAGCGCTCGGTGTCGCCCGGACACCCCCCGGCACCCGGGGGGCCCGACGGTACCGGGGGGCCCGTGGGAGCCCGCAGGAGGCTGCGGGGGGCGGCCGGTGCTGCCCGGGGCTGCCCGGGGCCGGGGGAGCTCCCTGCGGGGCGGGGGGCCCCGAGCCGCCAGCTCCTCGGGCGGGACCTCCCGGAGCTCCAGGCGCTGGAGGAGCCCTCCAGATGGTGCCAGGTTCTCACTCACAACTCGGTGATCTCCCCGCAAATAAATGACCCGCCTGGGTGCCCACAAGGAGCCAGGAGAAGTCGGGTTGGACGCAAAGTGTGCTGAGATCCCGCGTCCAGGTGGGATCCTGTGTCTGGGTGTACCTGCCCGCCTCTCTCTGCCTCCGTTTTTCGATTCACCCGTGCCCGAAACCAGCCCTCGGCTTAGCTGACAGGCAAACGCTTTGTTCCGCCTCAGTTGCCGTCTCTATTTCCCCCCTCCGAGGGGAACTTGCTTAAAAGCTTGTTTTCAATGGAAGCAGTCCAGGTTTGGAGCAGTTGGGTTTATTTCTTGTTGTTTTGGCTGTCAACCCAGCCACTTAGTGCCGTGAGGATCAGCAGAGGCTGGGAGAGGGCAGGACTGGGATGGATCTGCGTGCTTGGAGTTACTACTGTGACCCTTCCCTACTGCCGGGCTCTGTTCTTTCTCTTTGGTGGATGCTGGGTACTTGTGTAAGGAAAGGAGTGTTTGGGTATGAATTACCTGGCAACAGCTGCCAACCCTGTTGCATCGGGTTTTGCTGTGCCCAGAAGTGCAGCTCAGCTGGTGTGGGAGCCCTGGTTTGGGGTCGGGGGAGGACACAGGGCACTTTTAATGCTGCTCCAGTCGTGCCCCGTCTTACTGCAGCCCTGTGGCCTCCCTGTGCTTTATGTGCTCCCCTAATCCCTGTGTAATCTCTTCCCATAGGATCTTTGGTGCCCTCCCAGTCCTGACTCTCAAAGCGGTGCATGATGTTTAAAGATCCCTCTTGGGCACTCTCTTTTCTGAACAACCTGCTAAAAAGTCTCTATTTTACCAGTCTGGTGATTTTTATTTTTAATTCAACCCAGCTCAAGAGCTCCCAAGGCTCTTCTTTTCCAGGTACAAGCTCACATTTCGTGGTAACTTTTATCAGCTGTGGCAATTCAAGTTCAGAAACTTAACAAAAGGAGTTGGCATTTTTAGAAATCATCTCAGACCCATGAATTTTAAGATCCTGCATTTAAAGAAAAAGAAAATTCTGCTTTCTGGAAGTAGAACAGAGAATTAAACACAGTTTTCAAAGGCTTTAATTCCTGTTCTCCAGCTTTCTCACCACCATTTGCTGGAGTTTGAGGAGCAGGGAGTGAAGCTGCTGGAAAACACATCTGAAATGCACTCAGTTTTTTTCCTGTCCAAGTCCCCAATTAAAGCCATGTGGACAAATGTTTCAGAGGTTGTGCTGGGCGTAAAGTTCCGATTAAACAAATCCATCTTCAAGCTCTGAGCCTGTGTTACCAAATACCTTCTGAAGGGCATCTGGCTATATTTAAGTCTGCACTTGAATTAGCCAGGGTTTTGTTTTCACTGGAGGGAAGGGTGGCCCAGAGGATTTCTAACTGGAGCCATGACTGTTTGGTGAATAAGAACTTTTAGGGTTGATGTGAATTTCAGCTTTTCAAGGTATTTTTAAAGCTTGAGGTGAAATGTTGTAGTCCGTAGGATTTGAGTAAAGATGTGAACTGGGATGTGTAACACATCCTAAACCACATCCCACTCTTCCCCAAACCCTTTCTGCTGTGGTTTAATGCTGAACACTACAAGCAGCTCTAGTATTGAATTTCTCAGCTTTTAGTATTTGTGTTCTGCTGAATTCTCAAAGAGAAGTCAGGAACTGTAACTTTAGGCCTTTTCTTTTTTGTTTCCCATAACTCTAGGACTTGTGTAATTCTGGTTTACTGATGCTCTCGCGCATTCCTCACTTCCCAATCCGTGCAAACAGCTGCTGGCTCCAGCAGCTTTCAGTAAGAGCTGCCAGGAGACTGAAATACGCCCCTCGCTCCTCCTTTGCAGCAGCAGTCCCAGCACAGGAAATATTTTTCCACTCTGATGGGGAAGTGGATGTTGGAGCACGCGACGCTCTCGTGCAACCAGCCCAGGTACCTTCACGTGTGGTCCAGGATTCACAGCATCGCTGCCACCCCGGGGTGAGGGACAAGCTGTTGTCACCCAGCTGTTGCCCCAGGGAGTGTGAGGTGGCACGGGAAAGAGGTGGCTTTTCTGCCGCGGTGTCTGCTTGTTTGCATTTCCTGCTGCTGTTTCAGAAAGGAAGGAAAATGAACCGCTGACTCCCTTCTCACAGCCTCTTCTCTGCTCTGTGTGTGGCTGCAGATGAATATTTGGTAACAATTTTGCGGGGGAAAACGGTGTTGGTTCTGTATTTGGGGTTCAGAGCACCTAGTGCAGGTGGGTGGGACAGAAAATGCCACAGCCTGGCTTCTGCTCTGAGTCGAGCATGGATGATGCTGGTGATCCTTGAGCTGGAAAAGTGTTGGGTGTGAAACCTGCCATAAAAAGAAGTGGCAGAGGCTGGTGTTGGATTTGATACCTTTAGTCTTAATTTGCTGTTTTGAGCAGTGAAATAACTGTCCTTGGTGTGTTAGGCAAGAATGGATTACAAGGAAAAGATTAATAGCAGAGACCAGGGTAGGATCGTGGTGCTCTGGAGCAGTTTGTCACCAGGACCAGTTGAGCTGGGGGTGTTGTGTAAAAATCTCAGAGCAGCTCAAAAACTAATTTACACTGAATTCTTGGGGAAACTGTTGCCTTCCTCTTATAAATGCAGACGTGTGGGTGTGTCTGTTCTGTGCTCACTCTCCTCTGTCTTTTTTAAGCTATCAAGCCACATGGGCATGATGGATGGGATGCTCCACAGAGCGTGGGATCTTCCCCCATCCGGCAGGGATGTCATTCTCTGTGCAGATGGCATCCTCCAGTGGAAGCCACCCACTGCTGCTCTGCCTCTTGGGAGACCTGAACTTCTCCATTGGATGGGAAGGAAGCTCACGGCTCCCTGCTGACTGCTGGGAGTTAAGCGAGCAATCCATGACGTGAGACCTCGGAAAGGAGAAGGCGAATTTATTTTAAAACAAAATGAGTTTCATTCATTCACAGCCAAACCCACCTACACACGAGCACCAACGTGGGGATCTCCAAGTGGTTGTCCATCATTTGGGCAGATGTGTGTGCTGATAGTTTGGGCTGGATTCCTTGGAATGACACAATAGACAAGGAATGTCAAATATCAGACCTCTGGTGTCTCTTGGTGATCATGTGATGCCTTTGGATCTGTTCTTTTTACATCCCTTGGGGGCTGAGAGTGGTGATCTCTTCTTGTTGGAATTTATTCACTGTTAGTTTGTGTCTTTGTCTGGTTTTAGAGCTCCTACCCTTTCTCTGTTCTCCAAATAATCTCTTAAGGGCTTGAATCTCTAGTGCTGATTGTCCCTTGTTTCAAGATGTTCTTTTTTTTCCAACCTGAGAAGCTGCAGATAGGTGTGCTTTGATCTTTAGGACCTACTAAATCAGTGCCCTCAGCACAGGCAGCACAGCTTGATTATGTCCTGTGTTC
This sequence comes from Chloebia gouldiae, assembly GCA_003676055.1. Taxonomy (NCBI): domain Eukaryota; kingdom Metazoa; phylum Chordata; class Aves; order Passeriformes; family Passeridae; genus Chloebia; species Chloebia gouldiae. Next base: position 22,399 of record QUSF01000076.1, read on the forward strand.
CTCCTGGTTCTCTTGTACTTCTTCCCATCTGCTTTTTTACTGGGATCACACTGAACTAAAGAAGAGTGTGTACTGTGATTTGCAAACTGTACATTAAGAGTTGTCTTCTGGTTTTGTTTGCATATGTAATGCTGCACAGGAGTCACAGGACTGATCCTGGGCCAAAACTAAGTGGTCAGAAGCCTGAATGGAGCTGATGGTGTAGCCCTGGAGCTCAGATCAGTGTGAAGAGTTTGGGAACCATTTGTGTAACTCAATCATTTCTGTGAATGAGTGTTTGGCCAGCATTTGGCAGCTGACATTGGGGTGGTCAGTGTGATGCTGCCAGGACCAGTGCTGAGCATGGGGAAGGGGCAGAATGGCAGCTTGCCTCGGCACACTGCTGGCTAGTGAGTGTCTGTCAGGGCTCATGCCAAGGCTTACAGGTCTGCTCGACACAGATCAGCAGTGGCTGCGGGATGGTTTGGTACAGATCTGTGGTGATTCAAGTGGTGTTTGGTGCCACAAACCATAGGAAACAGAGTCTCCCTGAAGAGTGTTTGCCCTCAATTAGCAGAAGTTGCCAGCACTGGCAGGGAGTGAGTGGTGGCACCTCACTCACCCTCGGCCAGAGGGTTTTGAGGCCAGTCTGCTTCTCTGGAGTCTCTTAAGTCCATAGCGGACATCCTCTGTGAAAGTCAGAGCTTGTTTCCCTCTCAGATGGCATGTGTGATGTGGGTGTGGCTGGGGCGATTCGGGACAACATTCTCATCTCTCTGTGCTCTCTGTTTCTTCCTGCAGGTCCCCAGGAGAAAATGGTGTAAGGCCAGCTCAGCTGGCACTTCCAATCGCGGCGTGCCCGGATCTCAGGGAGAAGCATGGCAGCAGCTCAGGGAGCGGGAAGCGGTTCAGCCGGGCCATCCGGCCCGCCCGGTTCTGCCCCGGGGCACGGCAGCAGCAGCTCCACGGCAGTGGCCGTGTGGGAATGGCAGGATGAATTTGGCAGGTGGAGGCCGTACCGAGGCAATGTCTGCAGCTACATTGAGCAGGTTATCCAGGCCTCTCAGCAGAAGGGCCGGCGCTCAGGCTCGGGGCTGGTCAGCAGCATCCCTCTGGGACACGCGGACCCCGCCTTGGCTCCATATGTCATCGACATTCCAAGCTTGATGCAATTCCGGCAGGATACAGGTAAGGGAGTTTCCCCACCCATTCTGCTGATGTGCTTGGGGACAAGCAGGGCCTTCTTCTGTGTGTAAGAGCCCTGCCAAGCTCTGCTGTTTGCTACCATGCTGGGCAGCTCTGTGAGCACATCTGCTGCTCTCCTGCTGCTGTCTGTGGAGCTGGGTGCAGGCAGACAGCCGTGATCTCTTCAGGAGCATCATCATGGGACCCCTGGAGCTCCCAGCCTGTGAGCCAGAGCTCTCAGAGCTGGAAACTTCCCCCCCCCCCCCTCCACACACCAATCCATTCAAGATCACTTGCGTAAAAAGGCCTTTTTACGATTCCAACCCTCCTGCTTGAATCCCTTGCTCCCTCTGAGTTGGAGTGCCAGCTGCTTTACCTTGGCATGCAGCCCTGCTCAAGCTGCCTGCGAGTGCCTGCGGCCCCCGCACGACACCAAAACGTTGCAGCAGAATATTCCCTCCACTTGTGCTGTGTGAGCCTGGCTCGCTTCCTCCCAGGGAGAAAGGGCAGGATGGGCTCAATATCAGAAACGAGATCTGATTTTCATTCTCCTCTCTCCTGGGGTCACTGGGAGTAGCAACTCAGAATTTGCAGAGATGACTCCTGCCCTTTTTTGCTCCAGATGTGCTGAGCAGCTGGAGCTTAGAAAAGGGGCAAGGATGGAATGCATGCACTTCATCCCTGGAAAATCCAGGGAGATCCCAAATTACACACCCCAAATGAATGGCTGCTTTGGAAAATTTTCCAACCATCAGTTTCCCCTTTGTCACTGTCTCTCCCATCACTCCAGAACACAGTTGAGCATCATCCCAAGCTTTTAAGAGGGCCATGTGTTGGTTTCTTGCCAGTTGAAACAGTAAATGAGCAATATTTTGAATCAACTGCATGATCAGCCAATTCTGGCAGGAAAGGGAAGTGGTTGGAGCAAATGTGAGTGGTCATCACAGCTGCATCCGTGTTTTTATTCTGACTTGGTGACCTTAGGCTGAGTTTATCTAGTGGTGTTCTGGGTGAGGTGAGGAGCTTTCTAAACTGGATGCCCTGGCAGGTGTGCTCAGCTTGGCCTGTTTGAACATCTGGAAGGCCAGCTGAGGCTCTGGGTTTGAGTGGTACAGCGTGGACCACCAGAGCTGGCATCAGCAGCTGTTTCTCTCCTGGTTTCATGCCAAACTTGTGAAGGAGCCTTCCAGCCTCTGGCTCTTTCAGCCAGTGCTCCAATCTGTGGACAGCAGTCCTGAGCTGTCTGTGGGAAGGTGAGCAGAGAGCCTGTGGGGTGGGGGAAATGTGTCCCAGTGCAGCTGTCTGTCCTTAGAGGGTCTGTATCTCTTTAGACCCTTCTGAAAGATCTCAGAACACTCAGTGACTATTGTTCACTGGAGGGTGGTTTGGAGCTGTTCATCTCTGGGGGACAGTCCAGTTCAATTTTGGAAATTATTTTGGCTGGTATGATCTCATCTTTCCTTGGTTTAGATCTGAGTTTGAGTTGGTAATAACAAAAAGGCTGATTCTGCTCCACAGCTCTCCTGCAGTGTTTCCCATTGATCCAAAGGGATGCTGATCAGAGGGGCCAGTGCTGTGAACCTCCCTCCACAAATACCTGTGTGCTCTGCAACGTGACTGTTGGAAAAGCTCTCATATCCCCTTGCTATAGCCCAGTTCTAAGCAAAGCTTTTTCTCTCTGCAAGGCTCTGCCTTAAACGTGAACCTTTCTGAGAGAGCCGCCAGCTGAACTTTGTCTTGTGCTGGAGAAAAGAATCTCTACAGGAAACATCCCCATGAAAAATCTTTAAACAGTGCAAAAAATAGGCTGTTGTATTCTGCTCATTAGCTATTAGACAGATAAATAGGCTCTTCAAAGGAAGCCAGGGAGAATAACAGGAAGCCAGTGTTAACGGGAGCAGTGTCCCCAGCAGCAGGGAATGACAGCTGTGTGGGGGGATCTTGTGGGCAGGATTAGCTGTGGGCTTCAGCTGCTGCTCAAGGCAGATTAGCTGGGAGTGAGAGCAGGGGAGCAGCAGGAGTTGTCCTCTCACCACAGCTGTTTGCCCACCCTGGAGAGGAATGCCAGTTTCCCTGCCAGCCTGGGGGAAGGGAGATGTTTTCCAAGGCATTGCGTTGGTCTTCTTGTTGACTCGTAAAAAATCTTCACTCTACTGCTGTTTGGGAGTGTTAAAAACAAGTTTCTTGCAAGTCCTGCAGTCCTCTTTGTGCTGCTTTTAGCTTCTGAGCTGTAAATGCAGCAAGGGAAGCCTTGCTAATCTCTTGAGATGTGTCCCACTGGACACCTTGCCTTATCTGTAGTAGTCCCCTTTCTCTGGGAGCAGGTTCCCTGCACTCATTTCTAAATGTAATGCATGTCTCACCATCTCATTCCCAGTCCCATCCCTAGTCCTCCTCTTGCTCAGGGGTTCATTCCTGAAATTATCCACCTTTGAGGCTGTTTGTGTTTCTGAAACTTGGCAGGACTTGCTGGATAGGAGCAGTCATTGCTAGAATTTGCTTTTGGCTGTTTAGTCTGCTTTTCCACCAAGACATCAGTTCCAGGTTGGGAAGGTAATTTTGGTTCTGCTGATAGTTTCTGCCAGAGGAAGGTCTGGTCCAACAGGAATCATAAGCTCCATGGTTGAGCCGTTGGGTAGGTTGCTGTGTTGGACTGTCTGCTAGTAGTGTTTTAAGTGTGCTGATGAGATGATGTTTATTGGCTGGTGTCACTGGAAAGTCCTGCTCTGCAATAAGCAGGATGCTTGGTGCTGTTCTGGAGCAGAAACACAAGTCCTGGCATTCCTTGGTCCTGCACATTGTGCCTTTGAGAGAGCCTTAGCCTTTGTGTCAGCTCTGGAGCTTCAGCAGTGCTGGGATAAGGAAACACAGTTTTCACAACTATTGGGTACTATAACAGCAGCATGATCCTCATGGCAGCATGCAGGCAGGCAGAGCCTGTATGCAGCAGCAGTTGCATTTTTGGCAGTGTGGAGTCCCACGTGGGCTGTCCTCCCTCTTCTTTGGGATGTGCTTGTTGGGTGTGAAGCTTGCCTGGATTGTTTGTGCCCCACAGAGTCTCCAGTGATACCTTGGGGCAGTTCTCCTCAGGCTTTAAGTGTGGGTACTTGTAAACATGCCAGTTTTCACCTGGGGTCCTTGAACATAATGCCATAACTCTCATGACCTCTTTAGAGGCTTTATTTTACTTTTTTTTTTCTCTTGGTGCTCTTCTTTGAACTCCTCCTGTGTTGTTACAACTCGCTCCCCTGTTCACCCTCACCTTCCTAGATCCCCAGAACTTGCTTTCCTCACAGCTTTTCCTGCTCCTCTTCCTCTGTGCAGAATGCTGCTGAGGGTTTTTCCTGCAGTAGCAATTTTGACCCTGCTGCAAGAACCCATTTTTCAAAGGTAACAGAGCTTCTGTCCTGTTTGGTGGCTTCCTTCCCTCTCATTAGGCTGCTGCTTTTTTGAAGTAGGGGATAAAGTACGCAGGAGTGAAGTCATCCTGGAAAGCCAGGCTTCCAGGGAGTTCGAGAGTAGTGGTTCTCCTTCCATTTCTCTCCCTTTGTCTGAACAGCTGCTCTCTCCTGTTTTCAAGTTTCTTCATTGTCTTCCCCTCTCTAGTCTTGCTCTCTCTCCCAGCAGCCAGGAGCCTGCAGAAGTTTGCCCTTCTCCAAAGTCCTTGCCCTTGCCCCCTTGTGGGACTTCACCCACTCTCCCAAGACCAAAATTGCCCCGACCCTTGTGTAACAAAGTGGGCGTTCAGCCCCTTAAGTGCTCCTACAAAGCACTTCCCAATGGTGTCTTGTCTCTATAGTTACTCTGTTGTCAAGGCTGTGGGAGTTGGTTTTTTTTTAACCAGATCTGTGCCTTAGCCTCATTTTTTTTTTCCCTTTTTCCTTTTTTTCTCCTTTTAACGTCAGGGAGGCATATGTGATCACTGTGCCTTTGTGCTTGGGTGTGTCAGCGTCTGCATCCTCTCTCCTTCCCTCCTTTCCCACCCTTCCTCTTTGCAGCTTTTGAACCTGCTGCCAGCCCACAATCAGATTTGGCAGAGGGACAGGGATCTCAGGGATGCTGTGTTTTTCTGAGCTTCATGAGCAAACCCAACCCTGTTGGGAAGAGAAGGTCTTTTAGTGCCCCTCTTGAGGGAGAATGAGAAAGGCCACCCCAAAATAGGCAGCATGGATCTATGCAGAAACAAATCCCTGCGACAACATCCCTCTTAGTTCTCTGCTGGCTAAACTGTTGTGTTTCTTGTCCCCTCCTCTCCCACACAGGGATGATGCGGGCTGTCCGCAGGCACGTCTTCCCAGGGGACTCTGCTGCTGGCCAGGGCATCGTGTGGGAGTGGCAGAACGACGAGGGCGGGTGGTCCCCGTACGAGATGAACGTCTGCGTGTTCCTGGAGCAGGCCCGTGCCACGAACCACCAGCGAGTGGATCTCGGGCCTTTGGGCTACAACTACGAAGTTGACTTTGTGGCTCAAGTCCAGACCAACAAGAGCACGAGGTTCCGCCGCAGCGTTCAGAGGCGTTTGGACGCCCCGTACCCGGTGACCACCTCCACCACACCCCTTCACACAGGGGTGGGATGTTCCTGCCAGCAGTGCTGGCCAAACAGCGGGACTGGCCCCATCACCACACGCTACCGTCACTCCATGACAAACTTGCCCAACTCTTCCAGTACTCATCAGGTTCCCGGGAGGACAGCGTCAGTAAGTTCTTCCAACGTCGGCTTCGTGCCCTATAACAAACCCGCTTTGACTGGAGCAAGGTCAACACCAAGACTCAATGCACAGAACACCTTGGTTTTGGCTCAGACTGGGAGCCTCAGTGCAGCATTGGCAGCATCTAATGGAGTCAGGTACAGATCCTAATTCACCTTTAAATACCGTATGTATGTCCAAGAGATCTGCTGTGCTCAGGTCTGCATCCAGGAGCCTCTCTGTGCCAGAGGACTTTACAAGGGTCTTCTCCCTAGGAGGGAGAGGTTTGTGCCTGTATATCCAGTACAGTGGATGAAGAGACTTCCCCTCTGCTTTCTACCTATTTTCTCCCCATTTTAAGTACAGTCCCTGTATGTCAGTCTCCCTGAACCACAGGGCAGTTCACTCAAGTTGAGATTCATTCTGAAGGTTTGAAAAAATTTATAGTGCGCAGTGGTATTTTGGGTTAGGTTAAGAAGCATTTTTGAGGGGGATTCATGGGAAAGGAAAAGGGAACGTGTAAACACACTTAATTCAAATTAGGCAGTAGAGTGGAATACTGCTCTGCTCATTCTAAGCTCTTCCCCTTCAAGGAGGCACCACAGGTCTCATTGTATGTGGCTGAGACCTCATGACCTCTCTGTCAAAATCAGATGTCCAGGCTATTTTTCAGGCTAAGTGGTGATGAAGAGCAGAGGTGCCACTGGATTCATTTTCACTGTGGCTCTTCTCTGACAGGGCTAGAACCCAGTGTGCATCTCTCAGCCCAGGATTTCAGCTCCTGTCACCTAGAGCCAAAGGAGGGCTGTGTTTGCACCTTTCTGGTGGGGGAGGAAGAGCCTCACTTAACTTCAGGCCTTTTGGTTGCTGCCAGCTCAATGAAAAGCAGAGGCTTGTGGTCCGACAGCCCAGCTCCTCTCCATGGCATGGGCTGCTGGGGCAAGCCACAGTTGGTTATTCCACTTTCAGGATCTTAACTCTTCCTGTGCTCAAGCCCTTGCTGGCAGAGGTGTGTGTGGCCTGTCTGTGGCAGTGCTGGCACCCAGAATGACCCAGCAAGGGCTGGCTGACTGCTCCTTCTGTTTGTGAATGGCTGGAAGTGGCAGAGCCTTACACTCGCTTCACTGGGAGCAATCCAGCTGTTGAACCCCTGAGAAACTGCAGGGGAACTTGCCAGGGCTGACTTACCTGTCCAAGAAAGTATAGAGATAAGAGATCTAGCAGCATGTTGGAAGCACATTCTGCTAATTGCACGAGGCACTGGGGTTTGAGGTTTGTTTTGAATCTCATTTGTGTTTTAAACAACACTGTGAATCTTGAGATGTTTTTCTGAGTGTCGTGTCGGGACTTTCCCTCTTTGGGGTCATCTGAGTGAAATGATTTCTCACATCCTGTTCTTCTTTCTCACAGTCTTATTTTGGTGGCTTTTTTTCCACCTGGTGACTTTTTGTGTTGCCTTAAGCATCCACAGTGCTTATCTGTTCCAGTCACCTTCGAGGAGGGCTGAAAATCTGACCTCAGCACTGCCTGCAGGAGCCCCCAGTAAGGCTCTTGCTGTCCCCTGAAGAAGCTGCCAAATTCCCCTTCTTGCAGGAGTTGCTGGTGGGTGCGTGGGGCCCCCATCCCTCCCCAGAGGATTTGCAAAGTGACTCAGGGTGGGGAGTTTGAAGAGGAAGAGCCGAGTGCTACAGCAGTTGCCCCACAAGCCTGTCTGGAGCTGATCGGGGTCTGGGTATGTTGTGTGCTGCTGGTGGGGGGACAGGCTGTCCTGAAAGGAGGGAGGATGGGAGAGAGATGCTTGGAGGGGGTTGCCATGGGCTCCTGACCATGCACTGAGCCCATGGCCCAGGCAATGCTGACTGGGAGGAAAGGGATGCCAGGATGTGCCCATGGCTGGTTGAGGTTGGGCTGTTTGAACCTGGTTTCCAGCTCATCTGTTTGTGTTGTGGAGGGGGTGATGTGGCTGGTGTCCTGGCAATCATCCCTAGCCAAGCCAACCTTTCTGGGGGATGCAAAGGAATTGTACAGTTAAATATATGCTGGGGACAGCAGGACATGCCACACAGGGCAGGTGGCAGCTCTTTGGATACCTGGGAGTGTGTGAGTGTGTGAGACTTGTGTAAAACCCACACCCCCAGTGATCCCCACTCCCCTGGCTGCCATCTCTTCCCTTGGGGTGTGGTCTCCTGTCCTTTGGGATTAGTTTTGCAACTCTCCTTTATCCCTGCCAGGACAATAAGTGCACACAAGGGGGCAGTCTGTCTTCCAGCAGCGTGCCATATGTGAAAGGGACTTTTTCATTCCCAGCTGACAGCTTGGGATGGCTTTTCCCCATCAGCCCTGTGCTGGGGTTGAGTCGGAAATGCCACTGGGTGGGTGTAATTGCTCTTGGCTGGAGTTACAGTCTCAGGCTCATGAAACCCATGTCCCAGCAGAAAATCCTTTAATTTCTGTGAATTAGGGGAAACCTGAGTAGCAAACTCTAACAATGTGTTTCATTTAATTCCTAAACCCAGAGCATTCCTGGGTTATTTTACCTACTAGGTTCCCTGTCTTCTCCCTCAGACATAGCATGGTGGTTAGCTCCCTTTCCCTGGCAGTGAATGCCCCACATCACCCTACAGTCTAACCATTTTGGCTAATTATCCTGCATTAATTATCCTGCCACAGGTTTCTGGCTGTATTCTCCTAGCTGTGATGTGCAATTCCAGTGCTGGCCCGTGTCCAGAGACCCAAGGGAAGGGAGCACTGGGCCACGGTGGATCCTCTGGTGTCTGCTAAAGGCTGTGTTGTGTTCACCCCACAAGCTTTGGCTCCAAAGCAGCCCTGACAGATTACTTGCTTTTACAAAACTGCTAATCTCCATAAAACTTGCAGAGGTGGCTGAGCTGCAACTGGCAGAAGGGCTCAAAAACTCCTTGGGAGAGCCTGAAAGGCAGTGCAGTTGTTTACAACCAATTTCTATAGGAAACACAGCTAAAAATGGCAGCCCCTCTCTCTTGCAGGGCTGAGGACGAGGTGCAGTTCATGCTGGAAAGCTGCCTGACTCCCTGTGTGGCTGTGACAGTTATTTCTAGCAGGCAGGCAGGCAGGCAGGGGTAGCCCCCAGAACAGGCATGCCCAGGCTGCTGTGCCACTGAGGGTGATTAAATGCATTTCCTGCTTGCTGGAGGGCGGATGCTGGTGTGAGAGCAGGCGGAGCTCCAGCACTGCCAAATGCACTTTAATTTCCTCCTGCTCTCAAGAGGGTCAAAGCCACTGGAAAACCCAGAGAGGAGTGCCAAGGCTTAACTAGATGCTAATATCCTTGGCTATGCTGCTAATAAATTACATGCATGTGGGCAAGTTATTTTGCTTCTTGGTGCATTAGTTTCCTCTTGTGAATTAAACACAGTTAATGAATCTGGCCTCTCATGGACAGAGCTGGAATCTGCACATGGAGTGTGCCATGGCAAGGGCTGTATCCTTGCCTCAGCACTGTTAACCAGGATCCCAACCACCTCCTGGCAAATCCTTCCCACCCCACATGGGAAAGCATCAATTCCCTAGGGCAAGAGCTCCCTTGTTCCCTGCACTGTGCTGTCTAATTACAGAGTAAGGCACTCCTGAAGCACAGTAAGGAGTGCCCTGCTTGTAATATGAGTGAGTAAAGCTGCAGGAAGCAATCTTCTGAGGGATATTAATTAGTGTCCCAGCCAGGTAAATCCCTACAGTAGATCTGCAGGCTTCTCTGAGCTTATGTGGCTTTAGCTGCTGGCCTGGGTTGTGCCTACAAATAAGGCAGGCAGCTCAAGGGGGCAGGATTTTGTATAAAATCAGGGGGAACGTGGGTTTTGGGAGCTGGAAAAGGATGCTGACAGAATTGGGGTGTTCTGGTGCTGCACTCCAAATCTCCCATGGGAACAACACACAGTCAGTGCTTTGTAGGATCAGAAAGGACCCTAACGAGGCCTTTCCTTCTTTCTCTCCACCTTTGTATCCTTCAGCTCTGTCCATAGGCATTCCCAGGAGCTCCTTGGGTGGTGAGGAGCTCTCCTGATGCTGGTTCCACTGTGAGTTGTCCTGCAGCCCCTTTTAGCCAGCATGGGGCTAAACCAGGTGGGGTCATCAATGTCACCTGACACTCAGTGAGCCCTGGGAAGGGGTCTGGACCTTAAGGTGTTGTGGTAGCACTTAATGTGAAACAGGGCTGCATGGTGCCCTGATCTGTGAGGAGAAGTGTTGGCTGTTGCCCAGAGGGTTACAAAGATGCCATGATACAGAGATCTGTGGCCTGCTGGTTGTGTGCAGGAGAGAGGAAGGAAGAAAAGGCCATATCAGGTGGAGAGGGTGAGTTCCTACAGGCTTCCCCAGTTCTGCTCCGTTGGGGTATTGTGTATGTGGCTCAGGTGATGGCTCCAACCTGGCCACCCAGTGTTTGAAGTGGCAGCAGCCCTGGATTCCAAGCTGTTGACACAGTTCCTTGCTGGCCTTGTGCTTTGCTGTCTCACTGGTGTTGCAGATTCTTGAAATTCTGGAGAAGCAAATGGGTTTGTCATGCTGAAATCTCAGTCTGCCATGTCTTCCTCCTGTAGCAGACTGCCTGGGAACCAGTGGTAGGAAATCTTACCAGGATCTTCTTGCTGAATCTCTGAGAACATTGTCATATTTTGCATCCTTTTATTCACAACCTGGTGATCCATGTTAAACTCAGGAACACCAGCACACAGAGCAGTGGGAGAGCAGGAGCTGCAGCGAACAGCAGGACAAAACTGAACCAGGAAGGAGGAATTGATACCAGGACGCAGTCAGAGAATTCTGGCGTTGACTTTCAGGTGCTGCAAGCACCTGCAAGAACATTTGGCCAGGAGTCAAAGGCACTGCCAGGTAATAAATGTCTGTAGGCAGCAGGAGCAGGTGTCTCAGTGGCTCCTCATCTCTCCACACTGCAGTGCTTGCTCTTGCACTGATGCTACCCAGATCACCCTCACCCAAAACATCATTTTTTCTCCTAACTGAGCTATTTCCAATAAATAAGCAGGACCTCTCCCCTGAAGCCAGCACTAATATGGCAATGCTGGAATATCTTGAGCTTGTGCTGTTCCATTATTGGATACACAGTCCACATTATACTACAATAGCAATATCCTTCCTTGTTACCTCATCCCCTTCCTCCCCTCAAACCCCTACTTCAATCCCAGGGTAGGCTCTGAGGAGCATTTCCTCACCTTTTTTGGCACTGCAGCACTTCCTCCCACGCACTGTGACTGCAGACCTGCCCAGACAGCGTTGTGGTACCTCAGAGCAGTGTGGATTTCCCTTGATTTCATCAGCCTTTGGGCTTTCTGCAGTTGTAACAGAACTCAGGGAGCGTGGCAGCGCTGCTCCCACGCTGCAGAGTGATGGGTCAGCATATCCCACAGCACTGGTAGCTGAGATACTGCTAATGAATGTGTGTATTTAGTGAAATGAGAAGTATTTGGTTTCTCCATCGTCACATCAGTTGGCTCAAAGCCTCCAGCAGCCAAAGCTGACACACTTTGCCTTTACACCAGGAGTGCAGCTGATCTGTGACTGTTTCCTGGCTCATGGATGGTAATTTATCTGCAGTGCACTCACAGCTTCCCAAACTTGATTGCTTGCAAGTGCATCAAGTGCTTATCTGTTTCTCTCTGCACGTCTCAAGGACTCTTCTCACTTCTCTTGTGGTTTAACCCAGCAGACATTTAATCACCACACAGCCCCTCAACTCACTCCATCCTCCACCGGGGAAATGGGTGAGGCAATTGGAAGAAAAAAAGTAAAAATTGAGGGTTAAAACAACGACAGTTTAACAGGACAGAAAAGGGAAGGAAAATAGTAATGCTGGTGATAATTGAAACATACAGAACAAGTGATGCACTAAGCAATTGCTCACACCCACTGACCAATGCCCAGTCATTCCCAAGCAGCAGCCCCCAGTCAGTTTTCTCCCTGGTTTTGCTGCTGATCATGGCATCCTGTGGTCTGGAATATTCCTTGGGTCACTTGGGGTCAGGGGTCCCAGCTGTGTCCCCTCCCAGCTTGTTGTGCCCCCCAGCCTCCTCAGTGCTGGGGTGGGGTAAGGAGCAGAAAATGCCTCACTTCTTGTAAACACTGCTCAGCAACAGCTAAAACATCCCTGTGTTATCAGCATTATTCTCATCCTAAATTCAAAACACAGCACTGTACCAGCTACTAGGAAGGAAATTAACTCCATCCCAGCTGAAACCAGGGCAACTTCATACAAGTTGTAACTCATGGGTGACTTGGATTTGAGTCTCACAGTAAGAAAAGAAGAGTGAAGGACTTTCCTGTCATCCTTTCAAAGCATGGTTACAAGTGTAATGACCCTATGTTCCAGCCCATTGGAAGGTTTCCCTGCCTCCATCTCTTTTCCTGGGACAGTGGAATGTTCAGCTTTCTGCTTTATTTTATTTTTACCTTCCACGGGGAAGTGAAAGCACCGAAGGTGCTGCTTCATCTTGGGGCATGACAACAAAACACAAACTTCTGTATCAGTCACAGGCTGGGGTGGAGGGGGTGCCCAGGCTCAGTGGTGTCTTCTTGGCTTTTCAGGAGGAAATGACGGAAGAAAAATCAGATGTCTCTGATTTTTTGGGAGCAGTTCTGTCAAATGCCTGGTCCTCAAATATCCTTCATGTCTGCAGCTGGAGAACAAGGAGTCCTGCTGCTTGCCATCTTCTGAAGAGGGTCATAAGGGCAGATATGAAGCAACAGGATGAGATAAAGAAGTAGAGAAATACCTAAGAAAGAGCTGTGACAAAGGGGGTGGATCAGGAAAGAAAGAGTCTCATAAAGACATTTGATTCAGAGCCCTTTGAAATCAAGGGGAAGATTTTCCCTGTGTTTGATGGGTTTGAATTGTTGCCAGAAGAATCTGTTGCATCATTTGAAGGCATTGCAAAATTTGGGGCAGCAGAAGGGAAATCACAGCCTTTGAAAGAGGCCACTGTAGTCCAGAGAGCTTTATAAGGGTCTGGAGGTGCTGATCTCACTTGGCCAGACTGCCAGAGCTGCACCAAGCCCTTTGTCCTGCCCAGGGTTCTTCAGGGAGGCCAGCACACATGTGGGAACCTATTCCAAACTGTGACAGGTAGGAGAAGGGACAGGCAGGGTGGAAAACAGCTTTGTGTCACTCAAAAATCTTTTCAGCCCTGGTCCTTGTTATGTGAATGTGAGCAGAGATTTAGCAAGATTGAGAGGAGGAAACTCTGTGGTACCTTTTTGGGCAGGGCAGCTCTTGCATCTCAGCTGGTCACAAGGTTTCCCATTAATAGTGGGTGAGATTTAGGCTCTTGACCACCTTAGTCTCTGAATTCCTGAGCAGCTGGCCAGCTTTGTGTAATTTTGGGGAGTCCTTGGAGATCATTGTCTGAATGCACCATGTATTAACTGCTGCTGGGCCATGAGCCTCATCCATCCCAGGCACATGGGCCACCTGAGACAAAGTCCATGCATGGCTTCTCTGTGCCAGTGTTTGGATTTCAAGTGTTCCTGCTCTGCTAATGTGGATCCAGCTCAGTTTCTTCTCTAGAGACCCCCCATCAGCACTGATGCTGCTGCTCCCCTTTCCTCCCTAGCTCCTGCTGCCAGCTAATGGCATAACCCTGGCTGCCCATGTATCCCAAAGCTGAAGTAGTTCAGCTGCCAGCACTGCCAAAACAAGTAGGTGAGGGACCTGAAAGTCATGTTTGGTGTACATCTTCTCTTGATTTCCAAATGAAAACAGGCCAAGCTCTTCTAGGTCTCCTTCAGCCTTTCTTCCCACATCCCCTTGGATGTGTAGTGCAGGTTGGCTGCTCACAGGAAGCTCTGTGGGGGAGTGGCAAGAGCAGGGATCTATCACAGGATCAGAGCAGGGTCCAGCAGGAGGAATGGATGAGTTAGGAGAAGATGGGGCTGGAAGCAGCTACAGGTAGCAATAGCTCTAAGGCCCCCTTGCAGGTAAGTAAGTCTGGGAGAGAGCTCTGGCAAGGACACAGCTCCTTAAGTACAGCTGCTGGACAGTGGGAGAAGGGGTGAGGGTCCCAGCTGGGGCTCATCTGAGCAATTAGTCCCTGTTAATATATCCAGGGCCCTGGCACTCAGGAGGCAGCACTCCTGAATTGTCTTTGTTTTGTTTGTTTCTGATCCTTGCTGTTAAAGTAATCTATTTTTTTCTCTCTAGTGTCCAGGCCTTGCCTGTCAAGATGTCCAAACCCGGCAGGGTGAGCCAGGCCCTGGCAGGTAAGAACTCCCCTGTGCTATATTTGCTCAGTCCTTAGGAGCAGGTGAATGAGAACTTTGCCTTTCTGTAGCACTTACTTTTCTATTTTTGACTTTTGAAAAGAGTCAAAAATGTTGCTGATGTTTAAGGTTTTAGATCCAAAGATTTTCCAGAAAAGCAAAGAGGGCAAATCTCGGGGAGAATGGGATAGACAAACCTTATTAACTGTTTTTCTCATCCTGAGTCTTTCAAAATAAGTGGGATTATTTGAGGCATGGCTATTCATCTTCTTCTGTACATGTGGATGAGCAAGTAGCAAAGGAAAGGGCATGTGAATCAAGTTCAATGCTAGCTGCTATTTTCTGCTGTTTTTAAAGTCAAAGAAGGGGAATGGTGTGAGATTTTTTTTGTGGTTTTTAATATGATTTTTTACAATGTGGTTATATTAAAAAAGCTCAGGTGGTCTTTAGCTTAAAGAGGATTGTGATGTCTTGTCTTGGGAAAGTGGAGACTGAAGTTGAATCAGACATTGTCTCCTGGTGCAGCAGAATACAGGTTTGCTTTTTATCCAAACCTGTGAACACACTACTAAATATACTGAGGAGTATGTCTGGGAGGGATGAAAGTGCCAATTTTCAATGCTCCTTTTCAGAGTAGATTTGCCTAGAAAATGACAATTTGTGCTGTCAGCTTCCCATGGAAGAGTTGCTGTGCTGTGCACAGTGGCACCTGTGCTGTGTTTTGGCTCAGCCAGTGCCAAACCAATGACCCTGGTGTGGTGGTACTGGGGGATTTGGGTGCTCTGGTACCAGCTGTGCTCTCAAAACTCTATCATTACCTGGGAGAGGAGTGCTAAACATCTCTTATCTGGTATTTTCTGGAGTTTGCTCTGTTTCAGACACTACAGAATGTCTGTTAACCCTCTCCTTCCTCTGTCTCTTGTCCATGCATGGTCTCTTGAGGTTCTTAGCTCCTGGGACACCAAACTTTGCTCCTGAGTGAGCAGAGACAGTTACATTCTTGGTTTTCAAGACAGTGGTTCTTACCTTATTCCAGAAAAGGTGTTTGGTCTCTTCTTGAGTGCCAGGCTTTATCCTGGCTGAAAAGGGTCCCCAGGATGGATGTTTCCCTTCATCTGGAAGGGAACATTGGCACCATCCTGGGAACTGCCCTGCACGTGTCTGTAGCCATTCTGGCCCTGCATGAAGACTAACACAGGTGTCCTCTGACATGCAGCATGCAGCCACCTGTCTCCTCCTTAGCAAATCACTGTGGAAAGGAGGTGTAAAGTCAAGCTCAGACCTTGTCTGGGTGGGTGACCTGAGCAGAACTCCCCTTGCTTGTGACAGCTCTGCCCTTCATGCCCTGCCTGTTAGCACTGACTGTGTCATTAGGTACTTTATCACATAAAGGTAAATAAAGCTGATAAATCCAGGCTGTGTTAATGTTGTTACCTGTGATCTCATTCTCCATGTACAGTCTGTTCATGCCTTGTGGTGCCACATTTAGAGAGAAAAGGCAGCAGGAAGTCCCAGCAGAATAAACCATTTGCCACCATTTAATACAATAAAATGGTTAAAGTTGTAATTGCTATCTCTGTTGTTGCAGTCTGGGGGTGTAAAAGAAGGGATAATTACTCATTTTAATATTCTTTACTTTTCCCTGAGGCAGCCAGCATGAGGCACAAGGGGATGTAGGGAAGTGCAGAAGCAGCTCCCTGGGGCCAGGGTCTCCTTCAGATCCAGGTCTGCACACAACACAGCTTTGGGTGCTGTGCTGCCTGCTGCCAGGTGTCCCACACCTCAGAGGTACAAGGGAGGAAGGAAATCTGAATTTGAGTCCTCAAAGTCACATAGAAGCAGAGGAAAGATTAATACAAGTTAATTAGGAAGTGGAGGAAATTAAATCTCTGGGGATATTTCTGGTGAAAAGCAAGCAATGGAGTTCTGGTAAAAAGGAAGAGTTGTGCTGAAATATTAATTGTCTGGGTCTTCAGGGACACCTTCTTCCCCTCTATGCTCTGCTCTCTGTTTTTAGAACCTCTTCTGGGAAGTGATATTTTGTTCATAATTAAAATCCTGCTGATGGTGTCCAAGTTACTCATTACTCAGGTTATTCTCTAACACAGACTGGGTTCCTTTTGTTTTTTTCAGTCCCCACTGCATGACTGCTTCCTATAACATCAGTGGAGAAGGCTGGGGGGACAAATAAAGGAGGGTTTTTTTTTTTTTTGGAAATGTCTCAATCTTCATCCCCTGACATCTCAGCAGCTTTGGCTCTGATTTGAAGCTGGACAGATACAACCCCTGAATCTCATGGGTGATATTGAGAAATGCTGCAGGTGCATCTCTTGGATGCAAAGGGAACTTCTGGTGGCTAAACAGGAGATGAGGAGTCCTGTGAGTCTGAATTAGAAGCTGGGTTTTGTTTGTGTGATGGGTGCTTGGGGATTTGTAACACTGGTAACCCCACGTCATCTGAAAGCACCTCTTGGGATCCCAGAAATCGTGAAGCTGATTTTAAAACTATGTTTTCCACAAAAAAAAGTATAATTTTTTCCTTGCTTTCTGCTATTTTAATACTTCAAAGTGCATGTGGAAACCTGTCTTTTAAGCTTTTTCTTCTCCCTCAAGTATTTGATCAGTACATTGAAATGCCAAACAGGTCTAAGCAAACTGTTTAACCACAGTGTTGGTGTTTAAGGATCAGCTGGGCTGGCATTTCCTGGGAATAATGGATTTTATCTGCTGTGCCTTGGAGCTGAGGGGTGGCAAGGTGCTCATATAAAGGCCCCTCTAATACTATGTTTAAGATGAAGCCTGAAAAGGAGCTTTTTGTTAAATAAAACTGGGTGTTTCTTGTTTGAATGATTCCAGGAGCTGGTGCATTTGGGGATGTACTAACCATACTGATTTTGCTGGTGGATATAAATGTACAAATTAGCAATGCTTTTCTGACATCTCACATTTTCTGAAGGTAAGCCCTGCCCTGTACCAGTCTGAGCCCTGTGCAAATCCAGGTCAGTGGCCAAAGGGGCATGTTGGGCTGGGTGTGAGTGACTGTGTGGTCAACACTCATTACATAATGTCAGGCTGTTTTTCCTATGCTCAGCTTCTGCACAGGATATTACAAAAAGTCCCTTATTTACACAGCAGGCTGAAAAAAGTTGGTGGATGCTGTCATAGCTCTAGTGAAAATAATTTTACCCCAAGGAGCCACTAATGCTGTATTTCTGGCCAAATAACAGGCTTTGAGCAAGAGGAAAAAAAGGCAGTTCTGCATGTGGTTATTGCACACATAGAATCAGATCAGATCCCAAAGGATTCCTTGCAAGGCTTTCTGTCTCCTCCCTCCTGCAGTCCTTGCAGGAAAGAAACCCAGAGCCCAGTGAAAAGTAGGAACATATAAAATATTTTTCAAGCTCCTGGACTAGCTAGTGAGCAGCAGGAACTCTCACAGGAACATATCCAAAGCATCCTGGTCTGGGCAAACTTGTCATGTTGCAACTTGTATTCAGTGAGAATTTATCCAGGTCCAGGGCTACACTTGCTCCTGGCATAACTCCACAGATGCCTGGAACAGGTTCTGACTTGAAATTGTTGTGAGAATTAATTAGCAACTCAATCTGCAGATGTGATATGTGTCTGTTGTTTTGGCACCTTGTAGGAAAACACACTCCAGCCTAAGGCCTGGGTTAAGGATGTCTCTTCCTGGAGACTGCAGTCCCCAAACTTGTGGGAGGATTAATAATGCTGAGATTTCCAGCACTGTATTTGAACTTTAAAGGCATTATTTCTGTTGGGGGTTGACATGAGGCAGCTGAGCAATGTAGCACCAGAGCCTTTTTGAATGCTCTCTTGACTTGAATCTGCAGAAGATGATTCATTGCACGTAGCTCCTAAGGCAGCAGAAGGTTTAAAATTGGCTAAGAGAAGGTAATTTCCCACTTACACCTTTTCTTGACCAATGTAAGATAGGAGAACATTAAGTTGGGATAATTCTCCTGGTCTCCTGTTTGCCCTGGGCTTGTATGTCTGTGTGGAGTAGTAGATGGGTATGCAGCTCAGAAAAACAAAAGAAAGTTTGTGGAACAAATGGTGGATTTTTGATTGGTTTTTGTTTTGTGATGATTCATGATGCTGGCAGGCAGTTTTAGACATGTTATTCTAGGTACAGGGGGGCTGTGTTACGGACTAGCTGAGCTCACCTGAGGTTCTGTGGCTCCTGCTTTTTGCTTGGTCTGAATTTTGTTGCCCTCTGCCATTAAGAATCTGAAGCCAGTTGTTCAGCCTGTGCTTCTGTTTTCTCTTTTTTCTGGGCTCTGCCTGCTAATGTTAGCAAGACAGTATTGATCTCTTCAGAAGAACACATTAATTTTGCATTTGCCTATCAGACAGCTGTGCGTGGGTGGTGATAATCCCTGTTAGTCTTTGGACTCACTTTTCAAATGTCAGTCTGTGCCATCAGTGCTATTGCACTGCTTAGAAACAGCTTTTTTAGAGACAACTTTCCTGTTCCTTTTCTGCACCAGTTCTAGGAATAGTATTGTGCAGCCTCAGTGGGGTCAGATGAGATGATTTTCCCAGCTGTGGAGGGAGACTTTCCCTGTCTCTCAAGAATATTGTTCCTCCAGTCTCTCTGGAGAGCTGCTGCTCTTCTTGGAATACCTCTGACTGTTCAGGGAAAAGGACCTGAAAGGTGCAGGGGGCAGCTTTGGTGCTGCTGCTGGGCTTTGGGTCTCAGCTGCACTCAAGAAAAAAACAAGTAGCTTTTTTCCTGGGGATATTTAAGCTCTTCTTTAATGCTCCCTGGGAGTGGTGAACTGCTGGCTTTGATGGGTTGAGAGCTTGCAATAGGCTTGTGGCCTTTAGTTAGGATTTAAAGGGAGTTACTTTGGTGATGAAATTTCTGGATCTGGTGAGCTCTCTTCGGTTGTGCCTGGTGCTGCCAGGAGGGCAAGGGGTACTAACCCAGTCTTTGTATGCTTTGGAGGGTCTCCTCTGGCTCTGCACCTCCTGGGAGCTGGGAGAATTCTAGATCTGGATCCCCTCTGAGGGTGATCCATTGCTGCCTGGTTACCTATTTCCATTTGGAAGTGCATTTCACCATTGGGCAGCCTGGTCTTGTGCTCAGCCCAGCTCTTCCAGAAGTTCTTGGGTAACCCTGGGGAACTCCTTTCTCCATGTCTGTCCCACTCCCTCTCTGGTGAAACCTCTTCTGTCTTTTGGCCCTTAGATGGGAAAGTTTCAGTAAACACATTCAACTGTGGCTGTCAAGGAAGGAGTTGAACAGCTTCTGGAATATTTGTGCTCAGACCTTAGGAAAAGGAGGTACAAATTGTGGTCAGCACAGTGTAGGAGCAATTCTGCTTGTGGAGCACTGACACAGGCTTTGCACAGGGGATTTGTAGTCACAGGACACATGTTCTTGACTGGTTGCATATTTGAGGCAGAAAATAGTCTTACCACTTGCACACAAAGCTGATGCTTCCCATCATAACTCGATTTTTCAGTCATGTGTGGGCACAGTGCCTCATTTTTGTCCTGAACAAATGTGCTCTAGAATCTTCCTTTCCCCATATGACTGAATAGAGGCTTGCAAAAATAAAATGCTTGGAAATCTCATCTTTGGCCATGCATTACTGAGCAGGAATGTCTGTAGCATTAGGATGTGGTTTGCGTGGTCTGCCCTCAGAGGGGATTTCTGGGGAAATGCTGGCATTTAGGTTTTCTGCTGTTGGTTTGCAACTATAAGCTTTTTTTCTTGTTTCTGGTGCTGGCTGTTGCAGGTGGGAAGTTGCTCTTGGGAAAACAAAATGAGGTGTTGTATTGGATGTGAGAGCAGTATGCTACCTTGGAAATGTTATGATTTGTAACCAGCCTGGATTTCACAGGCAAACATCATCTCAGATCAGCATGATCAGTCCTGTAGCTTTCTGTGTGCCAGTTTTACCTTCAGGGAATAGCTGTCCTTTTTAATGATTCCTTAGTTTTATCAAACTGCATCCCATGGATACAGCTGGCTGGGATGGGGGAGGATGAGGATTGCATTGCTGCTGAGAGTGAGGGAAAACCAGAGTGCAGGGAGGAGAGAGGTTATGGGGGCTGTGTGGGGCAGCTCTGCCCTGGTGTTTGAAGGGGGATTAGTTCAGTGTGACACTGTTGAAATGTGTGGCTTTAGTGGGGAGCAGCTGAGCAGGACCTTTAGGGGTTACAGGTGATGCCCTTCATCCTTCAGGGCTCTGGTCAGCAGGAGAACTTGGCACCAGAGCAGATTCGGTGCCTGAGGAGCCCTGAAGCCCAAAGAGGAAGGTCCTCTTTACACACCAGCACAAAGGGTCACAGGCAAGACATGTGCCCACATTTGCCCCCCCCTTAATTTGCTGCCTGGGCTCCTCTCTCTGAAAACCTCCAGATCCTCTCCTTGTGCTGACTCCAACCCTGTTACCTCTCGGACGTTTTATGCCCTCAGAACTAAGGGCTTGGGTTTTATTTTATTTTACTTTATTTTGATTTTCTTTGAAAGGTTGAAGGTTTTTTTTTTTTTTAATGAATGTGTTTCCCCATTGTTTCCTTCCTGCATGTTGACCTTGTACCCACTGTAGGCATGACAGCTATTCTGATGTCAGCCGCCGGACTGCCCGTGTACCTCACCCGTGTGCCGCAAGCTGCCAGCACCCATAAGGCCACTAAAAAACACAGCTCAGTTAAGGAGGGGAGGAAAGTGTCCAAGAAAGGTAGTTCCTGCTCAAACTCTGATATTTGCTTCCATCTCCTTTTCT
Source organism: Chloebia gouldiae (assembly GCA_003676055.1). Lineage (NCBI taxonomy): Eukaryota > Metazoa > Chordata > Aves > Passeriformes > Passeridae > Chloebia > Chloebia gouldiae. The sequence continues at coordinate 43,261 of QUSF01000076.1, forward strand.
TTATCTCTCTGCACCCCTCTTTTCCTCTTGTCTCTCCCCCCCCCCCCCCCCCCCCTTGGCTCTTCTGGTTTGACTGATGATGTTCATCCCAGTGAGGGGAGAAGCAGGACACATCTCCCCTGAACTGCAGTGTGTCTGACAGCCTCTAAAATAACATGGTGAAGAAGGTGTGGTCCTGTGGTAGGTCAGCTTGTTTCCACACAAAATGAAACCTGGAACAGATCTGTGCTCTGCATGTCAGACTCCAGCCTCCCCTGTGATCCTGCTACACCCACTTGGGGAGTGTCCACATACCAGGACCTTCTGAATTGTTGGTGGGACGAGTCTGAGAGCTGAGGGACCATTAAGAAGAACATCAAATCCGTATGTGCTCTGCAGAGAAGATTTGCTAGTGAGCCATGCTTGTCATGATTGAGTCATGGGATGACAAGGATCTCCCAGACAAGCAGGCTCCTGAGTCGTGTAGGACTTTTGAGATCAAATTGCAGAGGATTTGTTCTCTTCACCTCAGCCTGAGGTAGGAGGGAGTGAAGTAGAGCACTCTCAGGTGGATGTGCACTGGCAGGAAGGGATGGACTACCCCAGCTCTCTTGCTGAGTGGAGCCCTCTCCAGGGTAGGGCTTTCATTTCTCCTCTTCATATTTCACTGGCACCCCTCACCTGCACAGAGCCTGTGGCTCCCAGCTGAGAGCCTGGATCCCATCCGTGTGCCTGGGACTCTGCAGGGGTAGGTGTGAATCTAGCCTGGGGTAGCTGTAGAGGTTGTTTGCCAGCCTTGGCACAGGGCTGTCAACCACCACCTAACCTACAGCATGCCCCCCTTTGGATGAGCCAGGTGGGGACTGGAGATGTTCAACACAGATCTCTACATTTAAGAAAAGAAAGAGCCCAGAGGTGGAGAGGAAGAGGCATGTGCCTGTCTAGGGAGTTTTTTTGTACCTCTTTCTCTCTCTGGAGTCCATGAGGTCCAAAGCTGTCTGAAGGAGGCAGGAAGGAAAATAGAATTGAAATGAGGAGGGAGGTATTTTATGGAAATGCATTATGGAGAGAGCTGTGAGAAGGAGTGAGAAAGCAAATGTGGAGTAGGATGTGTGATCGAGGGGGAGGAGAAAGCAGGGGCGGCAGGAGAAGCAGCAAAGAACAGGAGGAGCAAAGGAAAATGGGAGGTGAAGGAGAAGAGCTGAGCAGAGGTGGGTGGCAGAGGGGCTGGATGAGGATCCTGCTCCATGGAGCCAGCTGGCAGTGTGCTGGGGTTGTGTGGCTCCTGGTGCTTCACTCCTGGCAAGGGCAGGAATGAGGGCTGGGCCCTCCCACAGAGGCACTGGCTTGTCCTGGTTGCTGGAGGAGCCCAGAACAACGAGGGCCAGGCCTGCACTGATGTTGGTCACCTGCTGCTGCTTAGTGACATGAAACAGCTGTATTTAGGTCACAGGCTGGCCACAGACACAGCCTGGCTGGCTGCTGCCCTTTCCTCTGTGGGTAAAGGTGCTGTCTGGTGGTCCAGGTGCTGTCTGCTCCCAGTGTCTGGCCCTCCCTGGCATCGTGGGACAGCAGCAATGCAGGGCATGGGAAGGTGGGACATGGGCTGGGGGGTGAGAGCAGCACACACCGCATTGGGTGTCCAGCAGCTCTATCTGTGCACCCCATCAGCATCACTTCTTCAGTTCCTCAGCGCTGGCTCAGCCCCAGGGCAGCTGTCACCTCCCTGCCAGCTCTGCAATGCCACCTGCTGGGGCTGGGACACCTCCGGAGGAGCAGAGAGGCAGCACCAGCAGGAGGGATGGAATGGGAAAGGGGCATCAAGCATCCCCCTCTCCCATCCAGCATGGCAGGATTTGTCCCAGCTGTCCTCATCCTGCCCAGGATGTGCTGCAGAGGAGACTTGCAGATCAGACCTTTCCCACGCTGACCCATGAGAAGAGGAGCCTTTCAGTGCTTTAGGCTGTTAAAGTCCCCCCTGTTATTTTTAAAAGCAGGATTCCTGTTGCTGGGGACTGGGATACCAGTCCTGTGGAGTGCCTCACTCTGGGATGCAGAATGTGTTCAGTCCCTTCTAGGAACAAGCTGTGTTTGTACAACACCCCTCAGGGCTTAGGAACATTATTCTGCAGTGCAGGTACTGAGCCTGACTTTTGGCCAGACTGTTCTTTCCCTTCACAGACCCTGATGCTGCCAACAGACAGAGATAGGCTCATTTATGCCCTGAATTTCTGCATCGTGTTCTTTGCCACTTCCCTTTAGGATTTTGCATCATGGAGAGCTCAAGCAAGAGCTCTGCATCCAGGGCTAGCCCCAGCATTGCACTGACCACAACCAGCTGGTGGTGGTGGGTGCAGTGTGCCCCTGCTGAGCCCCTTCTCCCTCCCTCCTGCTGCTGCCAGCCCTGGCCCCACGGGGTGGTGAGGCAGGGCTGGTGGAATTGCAGCTGGCTCGGTGAATAGCTGGGGTGTGTTAAACAGAGGTGCTAATTAGGACTCGTTGGCAGGGATGTCTCTGGCACAGGCAGGTGCTGCAGGGCTTGGGGAAGCCGTAGTCTCTGGGCAGGCTCTGTGCTCTCCACGCTGGCACAGGGCCTGGCAGCCTCTGCCATCCTCATGGATTGGGATGCTGCAGCCACTCACTGCCCCGTGCCAGCACTGCTGGGACCTGACTGCTGGCTGGGAGGCAGGAAGACAAGTGGCTTATCCTGCTCTCTCCAAGTCCTGCTTGGAGCAGCTGCATGCTGCAGGCCACCACAGGGCTCCCCAGCCTTTCCAAGGACCTCCAGGGACTGCTTGGGTCTGCTGTGTCACTTGTTAGCCACTTCCACCCGGTGAGGAGGTTTCCCTGCCCATCCTTCCTTGCCATCCACCTGCAGCTGGATGTACAGACTGTGCCAGTGCCTGTGGGACTGGGGAGTCCCTCAGAGCTGGGAGATCTTGTTGTTCCCATGGGGAAACATCTGCTGAAGGAGACAGGCTGCAGAAACAGGGATGCTCTGACCAGAGCAGCCTGCTCACTGGATTATCCTGCTGAAATGCTGAATATGGAGAAATGTGTAGATACAGCTTTTCTAAGTCCAGGGAGCAGAGGTGATGGGAGCTGTGTGACTGTCCATGACAATAACTAGGAACAACCAGTGTCTGGCCTGCAAAGGGTATCAAAAAAAGTCTGCTGGAAACCATATGGCTCGTTTTGGGCTATAGAAGGAGACATTACTGATGCAAGCATTTGGTCGCTGTGCAAGGATTCAAAACACATCTGTTAAATGTTGCCCATGGAAAGCCCTTGCTACAGCAAGCAGCTTATTATTTACAGGGAGGAAGGGGAAGCATTAAAAACAATTTGATACTCCTTTCTTTGTAAATGAAAGAATAGTAAACATTCTTTGGCATCCTGGATAAATCTGTAGCACAGCTCTGGGCCAGCTGGTGATAAATGGCACTGGTCAATTCTTCCAGTCCATTTTCAACCCACTATTGAATCCAGAAGACTCTGGGGGAACTGACCAGGCTTTGATGAGCCCAGGAGATGGCCAGAACAAAGGTTTGGAGGCAAACACTTTCATGGAATAAACAGCCCTGTAAGGAAGTGATTCATGTGCTGGAGCATACGTGGCTCGTGCCGTGGTCCCAGCTGCCTCCTGGCTCCCCCTGTGCTGCTGGGATATGGCCAGCCAGATGTGCTGGGCTGCCCAAGGAAGGCCATGTGGACTTTGCTACCCTTCCTGAAAAAGAGCATCAAAAGTCCCTTCTTTGGGACTGGACTTTGAAATCCTTGCAGCTGGGAATGGATTTTTCTAAAATGTCAGGGCTGCCCAGCCCTTTCTCTCTCCAGGCAGCTTTGGTGGCTCTAAATGCATTAGAGCATCGTCACAGCAAAGAGACAGGGACAGATTGCAGATGCCACAGTGCAAATCCATCAGGCATGGGTTTCCTCAGGGTAGCTGAGGGCTGCATCACCTTCTGCCTGTTTGCCAGCTGGTGAAGTGGTGTAATGCCCAAATCCCAAGGACTTTCCTGTCTTGCTGTTATCCAGCTCAGCACCAGAACTTTTGTCTCCTTTCATTGATTTCATTTGAATGAGCCTGGCCAGTTCTTGGGTCAGTTATCTCTTTGTTCCTTGGAGCTGCTCCAGAGAAGAAAATTCACGAGGGATTCTGTGGAAGGGGCATCCCCCACCACCCTGAACAAGCTGGACTGCTTGCTCTAAAGCTGCTCAAATCTGCTGTGCAGGTGGGAGCAGGTGAGCTGGGGCTTTCTGCCAAGTGCTGGGCAGGTGTTGCTGCTGGTGTAACACCCCTCCCTTCTCCCTTCTTCTGCTGTCTTCAACTTGGCTGTGCATCTTTTTGGCTTTGCTTCCTCCAGCCCAAAGCCAGAGGAGACAAGAAGGTCACTTCAGAAAGAGCTACCTGGAAAATGCAGGTTGGGTGGAGAAGGACTTGGTGGTCAGTCTGTCTGTCTGTCAGGCAGCACAGGATCCACAAGGATGAGAACACAGTGATCATTGTGGGGGTAGATGGCCTTAGGGGGAATAATAGCTAGTCCTGCTCACAGTGTTCTTCCTGAAACCTGTGAAGCAGGAGAAACTGAAACCTCCATCTCCTGTGGGGCCATGAAGGTCTTCAGGCACTGATTCCAAGTGCCACACGTGGGAAGTGCCACCCTGTCTTTGCCAGCCTGGAATAGGAACGTGACAGAACACTCATCTGGGGAGTTTCAGGCACAGTGAGCTGGGGCAGCTCAGACTGATCACATCCCCTTCAGACTCATTCCTACCTCTTGATCCTCTGCATGCACACAAGGTCCCACCAGAGAATTCCTGGAATTTCTTTTGGAAAAGACAAGACAAGGAGCCAGGTTCCCTGTGAGATCTGGTGATGAGGCCTTGAAGCAGCTCCTGGCACTGCTGAGCCCTTGGACTCAAAGGTGGAAGCCTGAGGCTTGCCCAGGCTCCTCCCTGTTTCCTGCTCTTGGGACAGTTCTTGGAAATGCTTTTCCAGGGGATTTTGGCCCCTGAAGAGGAAACACCTGCTTCTGTGTTGTTCTTTGGCTTAATGCTTAATCCTGTTGCCTCCTATCTGGCTTGGGATCTCCAGAGATTGGTCCTCACAGCCCTGCTCTGCCCGAGATGTCAGGCATCCCTCCTGCCCAGCACTGGCACTTGGAGTGAACATCTTTCACCTCCTGGGCTCCTCTTCTTGCTCTGTGTGCTCAGCCATCCCTTCCTCCTGCTACTGCTGCCAGAAATCACGGGTTTCAGGATGGCCAGGAGTTCCCTTCTGAAAATAACTCCTCTTAATGACTGTGTTTTCACTTAGGAGTCCAGCCCACAGTTCCTCAGTCTTCTGAGCTAAAGGATGTTGATGCTCTGCCTTCCTCTCTTCCTTGGTGTTCTAGGGAATGAGGGACTTCTACCTGGTAGAGGATCTGTGCCATCCAGGCACAGGTTCAACACTACTGGTGGCATGTGAGCAGTCCTTCCCTTCTGCTTCATGTTTGCTTCTCCATGAAAAGTGGTTATCCAGAAAATAGCACCCCCTCCTTCCTGCTCCTGACAGACATGGCTTTTTGGACTGGAATAACAGCTCCAGTGGCTGTCTCTTGGTGTGCAGCTTCTTGAACCACAGAGCCAATGCTTGTGAACCCTCTGTCTTCCCTGAAGGCCCCAGGGTGGATGGGGAGAGCTGAAGATGGTTTGTGCAGGTTCAGCTGTAGCTCTGATCCCTGGCTGATCCACATGTGTCCTCCTGGGAGCGTGGAGTTGGGAGCAGCAGTGCTCTCCATGCTAAAGCATCCTCCTGGACAGGATGGAGTTGGAGAAGGGAGAGCTATGCCTTGGCCAGCCCAGTGTCCCCCAGAAATGGATTCAGGAAGGAAAGATGAGATTCTCTCAAGCCAAGTGTCTGATCTCTCTTTGCCTCCTGCCAAGTGGAGTTGTAACGTCACTTGTGCAAATGTTTCTTTTCCAGGCTGGTGGAAAAGCCTGGCAGCTTCTGTGGCAGGCCTGATGCCTGGTAAGGAGCTTCTCTCCTGTCACCCAGGGCCAGGGGCCTTGCAGAGGCATGGGGTGCTCCTGGCTTAGGCCAAGCCTTGCTAGGCAGCTCTGGGAGGATGGGCTGGAAGTTGAGGTGGCAGTGGATGCACTCAGTGGAAATTTGCTCTTGGTGTTGTGTGATGTTTGTTGCTTCATCCCATAATGCCTCCAGGGACCAGGCTGGTGGGCTGCTCAGGTGTCTGTGCCTGGGTGGATGGGACCCGGGATTATATTTGGGAAGAGGCAAAGATACTGTCTCATGCTGCAAATAGGGTTCATGTTAAAAGCTGGTTTATTTTATACACCTGGTAACTTGTGCTGTGTCTTGCCAGGTGTGAGTGTGTGGAGGCTCAGGAACAAGGCCACTGTTTCATGTTAAGGATGTGGAGCTCATTGTGCTGTATTCAAAACTGGGTCTGAAGCTCAGAGTATTGCTGGGTTTCCTTGCTGGGGTGGTTTGAGAATGCCTTTTTTCCTCCCTTGACAACACAGACTGTGTGATCCTCTGTCCCATCAAGGCTGCTGGGGTTGATCCCAGCTGTCTTCTGGTGTGCACAGAAAGTCCATCTGGGACGTGCCTGGTGTCACTTGGGGTGTGTGACAAGAACAGGAGCACACCAGCTACACTCACAGCCCTGGTGGGAGCCATGGCTGAAAGCAAAGCCTTTGCTGGGCTTGTAGGCATCTGTTGGAGTGTTCTGTTCTCCCCTTCTAACCCTGACCTTTCTCCTTGGCATCCTGGCCAGTGACCTGCTTGTCTGCCTTCTCTCTAGCTCACCCCACATGGGCCATTGTACCACGCAGTGTCTGACTTGTCTGTCTCATCTCTCCTTGTGCAGCCACACCAACAGAGCCAGAATCCGTGGTGAAGAAATACCTGGAAGAGCTGAAGGGTGCTCCTGCTGATGAGGTAAGAGGACAGTGAAGCAACTGCAGCTTGCCCAGTTCACTGGGGTGCCAGGAAACCACAGCAGTGCCCAAGGACCATCCCTCCTCGGGTGTCTGGTGTGGTGCATGGTGCTGCTTGCAGTGGCACTGCCTGAAATTCACATGTGACAACAGGTGACTTGTCCTCATCAGAGGACTGTGATGAAGGCACAGTGTGGGTTGAACAGCTCATCCTGACAGTGCCCCCATTTCCTTTGGAGGATGGAGTTTGCTTTTGGTCTCAGTGCTGAGAGGTCAAAACTAGAGATCAGTCCCTGCATTGGAGCTCCTTTGCAGAGAAGCAGGATGTAACCATACTGTTGTCTCTGACTGATGCCAGCTCTCCACCTCCTGGACAAAGCAGGAAGTGGAGTGGAGCAATACCAGCCAGATAAGGAAACCTGTCTATGTGTCCTTAAATCTCAATTAAAGCTGAAGGGCTGAAGGCAAATCTTCCTGAAGCATCTCCTTGATGGCTTCTGTGGTGTGCCAGTCCTCAGGAGCAGCCTGTGCTCACACCACTGGTGGTTTCTCCCCCAGGACTGCATGATCTGCATGGAGAAGCTGTCCTCCCCCTCGGGCTACAGCGACTCCTGCCAGTCCAGCACCATCAGGCCGGAGGCAGTCGGCCGCCTGAGAAGCTGCCAGCACTCCTTCCACCTGCTCTGCATGCTGGCCATGTACTCCAACGGGAACAAGGTACTGGGCTGGCCCATCTCAGCAGGCCCTGCCTGCAGGTGGCTGTGCTGTGGAGCTCTCATGTGGCTTCTCTCCCCTGGCAGGATGGCAGTTTGCAGTGCCCTTCCTGTAAAACCATCTACGGAGAGAAAACTGGTACCCAGCCCAAAGGGAAGATGGAGGTCTCCACCTTCCCCCAGTCCCTCCCAGGACACAAGGACTGTGGGACAATCAGGATTGTGTATCACATCAGCAGGGGCATCCAGGTGAGTGCCCAGCACGCTGGCAGACAGCACAAGCTGGGAGAACCTCCCAGAAAAGTCCTGGGAGCCAGTGCAGCACCTGCTGGCAGCCCTTTGCTGGGCAGCCTGTGGTTCCTGGAGCCAGCAGCTGCTCTGGCTGCTCTTCAGCATGTGAGGGGCTCCTCCATCAGAGATCTTTCCCTGAGCAGCCCCAGCTGTTCACCTGTAGTGAAGTCTGATGTCTGCCTGAAGCAGGGAGGAGACTGCTCATGATCACAAGGTGGGAAGCATCCAATGGTCTGGTTTCACAGTTCATGTTGGTTCAGTGGTGGGAGTGAACTTTCAGAGGTTTGAGCTCTGTGGCCTTTTTAAGGTGTTACCGGGGCACATGGGAAAAGCAGTGTTTTGGGGCTGTCTCTCACCAGAATTAGGTAGATTTTAGATCTGGCTTTGTATCCCAGTATGAGACTGCTTTTGGAGGATCTGTTCTCATGTGTCCATGAGAACAACAGACACGTACTCACCAGCAATGCCTTGCTGCCTCTACATGGAAGAGCTGGTTTGGGGTGTGCCTGTGTCAGATCCTGCTGCTGATGTCCAATCCATATGATGATGGATGTGTCCATGACAAATCTGTCTCATCTCTTGCAGGGCCCAGAGCACCCCAACCCTGGGATGCCATACACAGCCAGAGGCTTTCCTCGCTATTGCTACCTACCAGACAATGAGAAGGGCAGGAAGGTGAGGCATCACACCCTCATAATATCACCCTTAAGCTGTCAAGCTCCTGACAAGCTGCATTCCTGGCACAAATCTCCGAGCTGCTGCTCCTAGCTTTGTTTTTCCCTTCCTCCTCTAGGTCCTGGAGCTCCTGAAGGTGGCCTGGAAGAGACGCCTGATTTTCACAGTGGGCACCTCCAACACCACGGGCGAGAGCAACACGGTGGTGTGGAACGAGATCCACCACAAGACTGAGATGGACTCAAACCTCAGTGGCCATGGCTACCCTGACCCCAACTACCTGGACAATGTGCTGGCAGAGCTGGCTGCCCAGGGTGTCACTGAGGACTGCCTGGGCCAGTGAGCCTCAGGGGCCACCTAGTGCACTTATTCCTGATGCCTTAAGTTGCCGTGTCTGACCGCCCACCACACTGAGCAATAACAGTTCCGTGGGAGCCCTGCCCGCTCTTCACATTTTTTTGGTGGGGGGGTGGGGGGGAGGGAAGGATACTTTTGTAGAAGCTGTGCTTGTGTCTCTGGGTGGGACTGATGGCTGCAGCCAGGAGCAGCTGGGATGGGGCTGAGGTGACAGATGCCCTGTCAGATCCCCTGGGGAAGGCAGGCCCTTCCTTTGGTTATGCCTGGGGACACGATGGGAGAGGAGAGTGCCTTGCTTCCAGTAGACCACCTGGAAGTCAAACAAGGTCCTCCTTTTGGGACACCTCAGCTCCCTGTCTGAGGCACCTCTTGCCTCCCTCCTGCTGTGTATCTCTGTTGGGTCCCAATAAACTCTTCATTCTCACAGCAAGACCCTGCTCTGCCTTCCTGCTGCCTCAGGGCTTGGGGTGGCTCTCTGGGGAACCAGCCTGCTCCATGGAGCTACAGACAATCCAGCAAGGAGGGAAAGCTCAGCTCTGCTGGAGGGACACGTCTCTGTGGAGGCAGGACACTGGTCCTAGGGGTTGTGGTTCCTGCCTGTCAGTGCTTTGGAGTTTGGTGGTCTGTGGCCATGGTGCCAGCAGAGGCGACTTACCAGTGTCCACCCTGTGGGAAGTTGCAGCCCCCTGCTCTTGGCTGTGAGCTGCCAGCCCCACTTCTCTCATCCCAAGAGGCAGAACCTGTCCCTCTCTCCTTCTCTCAGGTGAAATGGCAGCAATCCAGTGAAGCCTGTGCAGGGAGGAGTTGCTGTGCTTTGTGCTGCTGCTGCAGGGATGCTGGTGCCACCAGCTGGTGACAGTCACCTTCCTCCCAGCAGCACTGGTGGCCAGCCCAGGTGCCAGCAGCGATGCTCTGGCTGGGAGCCTGTTCCTGCTCTGGCTGCTGGCACCTTGCAAGTGGGATATTGTCCCTGTACATTGTCCCCAGGCTGCCTGTCAGATGGGAGCTGATGTCTTTTGAAGAGCTGTTTCTTGTCACCTGATACCTTTTGAGGAATTGTTTCTGGCTCTTCCTCTCCCTGTAGCAACCAGACCCAGCTGCACGTTAAATCCATCCACTCCATCCCTTTGGCACTGGTGCCATCTGCCATTTCACCTCCTTCCTGGGAAATCTGGGATGGGGCTGGGCTTTGTGGCAGCACTACCTTGGTCTCCTCGTGGGACCAGCACATCCTGGACTAGATAAGGGGCACTTTGCTGCCTGTCATGCCAATATGAAGATAAAAGGTTTTTCTGAGCCATCGAGTGGTGGAGCTTTCCCCAGTGTCCATCTTGTGCCTGTAAGCTCTAAGAAACCCCTCAAATATCCAGTGGAGTCTGGGCATGCTGCAGGAATGGCAGCTCCATGGGAGCTGCAGTGATGTGTTTGTGTTGCTAAGCTCTACAGAAATGGGTTCTGTCTGTCCTCTCCCACCCTGGTTGCAAAAGAGAGAGATCTTGAGTTCAAACCTCAGCTTTGTATCCCTGGATTATGCTATCCCAGCAATCAAAGCAGTGAATTGAAGCAAAAAATGAAGCCGGGTTCACTCAGCCCTGTACAAAGCAAGAATTTCCTGCTGGGCCTGGCTTGAAGCATCTCCAGCAGCTGCTGCTGGGTGTGAATCAGCTGGAGCCTCCCTGCATCTGGGCTGGTCCTGGGCAGGGGCACGGGGCTGTGGTGAGCCAGCCAAGCTCATCAGCTCATCCCTGACTGCCCTGGTTTTGGACACGAGGCAACTCCTAAAATCCTTCCTCTCTTTGTGCTGGGCCCAAGGTGGCCTAGTCCCCGTGGCAGGGGGATCCAAGGGGTGGAAGGGAGCAGAGCCAGGTGCTCAGGCACGGTGCTGTAAGGAAATGCTTTGAAAGGTGGGGTGAAAGCATAACCATAAAAGCATAACCTCTCGGAACCAGGAGGGGCCAGAGTCCCAAATAAAAGCTTATGCTGCCCCCAGGCACGTTTAACCAAAAGCCTCGTGTCCCCTATCCCCAGCTGGAGCCCCAGGGAGAGGAGAGGGGGGTGTCTCTCCCAGCCCTGCGGTGGTGGCTCATCTGCCACAGGGTGGTTATTCTTAGCCCAGCCGTGACCCCGCAGCTATGCTGGGTACCGGCAGCTGAAACTGTGACTCACTGTCCCCCTGCGTCACCCACCCTGCCCCTCACCTTGCTGCTGGCGCCTTGCCGGCCGGGGAGCACCAGGGGAGAGTCTGGGGAAACTGGGGGGGTCCCCCGGGCGAGTGCTGCTGGGCAGGTTTGGGGGATAAAGCTGGGATAAGGAGGGAGGGAGGCTGCAGCTGCGCCTGTTTTGCCCCTCTGCAGCTGGACGATGTAATCTTTGAATGCCCCATTTTCCACTTAAGCTGAAGGCGCGGTCCCGGCCCCTTGGGAAGGGGGGGAAATCTCCTCCCACGCAGGAGTGGGCAGCCGCTCCCCTTGGCAAACACGGGAGAAGGAGCGCTCCAAGCCCTCTGCGGGGGGAGCGGCGCTCAGGGGCTCCCGAGCCGCGGGGCGCTCCCGCTCCAGGGCGACGTCCCTGCCCCCATCCCAAGGGCTTGGAAGGGCTACGAGAGATGGGGAAATGTCAGCGTGGGCTGGCCCCAGAGCTGAAAAGGCTTCTGTGCCCCTGGTGCTGGGTGGGACCATTCACCTGAACGCTGGGATTTGGGTTAGTTTGGGTGTGATGCTCCGCAGCGCTTCCCTGCCCGCGGGGCAGGGCTGGCTGCACCCGAACCAGTCGGGCACGGGCTCACCCATGGCTCCGGGGGTCTGGTGGGCACACGGCATCCACAAGGAGTTGGGTCTTGGTGGGGCCAGTGGGGTTCCAGGACGGCTTGCCTGCCTGCCCCCATAGCGGCAGCAAAGACTGAACCCTGCCAATCCATCCTGGAATATTGCCCCAGTGCTTCCTATGCCTCAGTTTCCCCTTTCACATGACTGTCCTGTGCCCTGATTCCTCGCAGGTGCCTCGGGGGTCCCGCAGGACGGTTCCCAGGGGATTGGGGACCAGCGGGTGACTCGGGATGCTCAGCTGTCCCCTCTGCCCGCGGGCTCTGGCCGGGCCGGCAGAGCCGGTGCAGGAATGCGGGGCTGGGAGGGTCCAGCTCCAGGACAGGCGGTCCCTGCTGCGGGAGCACTGGGGGCAGTTCGTCCCCTCGGCAGTGGGACGGGGTGAGCTGAGCAGGACAGCACATCCAGCACCAGCAGGACGACGCCATGGAGCTGCCGTGGGTGCTGCTGGCACTGGCTGGGATGGGCGCAGCCGCGGATTTGGGTGATTCCCTGTGGGACAGGGGCCCGGAGGGGCTGCGAGGCGTTTGTTCCAGGGAGGGGTTTATGGGGCTGGGCATGGCTGGGGGGTCGCCACCAGCGCTGTCCCCCTCGTGCTGGCACCTTGTGACAGTCCCGTGTGCCAGCACTGGTGTGGGTGCGGGGTCAGGCGCTTGCTGAGCAGTGTGGAACGGGGGGTCCCTCGCTCACTGCCCACCCCCCCAGCCCGGCTGCCCTATGTGCCCCACGTGCCCCCCATGGCACTGCTGGGCAAGGTCACTGCCACCACCTTCGTGCTGGAGAGGCCCTGCTGCGTCTTCGATGGCCACGCCGAAGCCTCTGACTTCATTTGGCTGGTGGTGGCCTTTGCCAACGGTGAGCACTCGCTGGTCCAGCACGTCCCCCCTGTGGCAGGGGACATGGGGGACCCTCACCGCAGTCTCTCACCCTCCATCTGTGCCGTGCAGCATCAGCCACCTTCCGAAACCCCCCGTCCCGGGCTGACGTGCCCCCGTACAAGCAGCTGCCCACTGCCCGCTCCTACATGACGCTGGAGACGGCGGCGGCCGCGTATTCCTGCTCGGCAGCGAGCCCGGCCGTGCTGCGGGTCGGGAGTGACACGGCGTGCAGGGACCAGGGCAGAGAGGACCCCTGCAATGGGCCCCTGCCCTCCCCGGGACCCTACAGGTAAGCCAGAAGCCCCAAATCCCAGCTGGGGTGACTCGGCAGCCAGGGCTCGCTCGTCCCCCGGTCCCACCCCCGTGCCATGGCAGGGTGAAGTTCCTGCTGATGGGCTGCCGCGGCCCCAAAGCGGAGACGCGGTGGTCCGAGCCCATCCTCCTGCGCACAGGTACCTGTGGCACTGCCACCCCCCCGCGCGTCCCCTGCACCTGCCTGGTTGGGGTGCTGGCACGTGGCACAGCATCAGCCCCGTGCCGTCACCCCAAAACCTGCGGGAAGAAGTGATTCCCGATCCACCCCATATCCCTCATCCCGCCTCCTTCCAGCTGTCAGCCCGAGCACCATCGACCCTGTGCCCGCTCGCCGTGGCAGTGCCGTGGTGGTCATCGCCTCCATCCTGGCCAGCCTGGGGGCCGTGCTGGCCACCGCCGTGCTCGGAGCCCTGGGGTACGGGGGGCTAGGGAGGGGGGCAGTGTCCGCAGGGGCCTCAGGAGAGCACCCCAACCTGGCAACCCCATCAGCAAAGCAATTAAGATACTTTTAACATAGAAAAAGTATTTTTATTCCTAAATTGGCGGTTTGTCATAGTTTGCAAGAGAAAGGGCTCCTTGGGGGTGGCTGGTGCAGAGCCCCACAGACCCCATTTGATGCCTCTGCTTCTGTCTCCCTGCAGTGCCAAGGTGTGGGGCTCCTTGTGCCACCGGGGCTTGGGGACCGACTCCTTCATCCGCAGATCCTACCGGACCCACCACATCCCCCCGGCCCTGCCCCAGCCCCTGCCCCCCGGCTGTGGGTGTAGCCCCCCAGGGCTGTGCTGCTCTGCCCCACAACCCCCTGCTCCATGTCAGAGAATCATGGAACAGTTTAGGTTGGACGGGACCATAAAGGGACCACCTCGTTTCAACCCCCCTGCCACAGGCAGGGCCACCTTCCAATAGACAGGAACTGTCCTGTCAAGTAAAATCTGATTTTCCATCTGCAGCTGTCTCCTCCTAGTCTTTGACCGTGCAGGGTGGGACTGTGAAGGTGGGCGACCTCAAAACCCACGTGGGCCCTGGTTTGATGGCACTTGGTGTCACTATGGGGGGCCCTTGGTACCACTGGTGGGGTCTGTGGGGCGCATCACCACGGGATATCCCCTTGTGCCCGGGTGAAGCTGTCACTCACCCATGCCACAAACGCAGCGGTTCTCAGCACGCCTCGCCGGCGGGCGCTCAAAAATAACAAAAGCTCCCGGGGAAACGAGCCCAACCTGTTTGCCACGGGGCTGCGGCCGCTGCAGGAATGTGGGCGGATGGTGACCACAGGCGGGTTCCAGGGGACGCGGAGCCCCGGCAGCCGCACTCCCGCCCTCGGCACGAAGGCGTCCGCACCATGCTCCCGCTGCTCCTCCTGCTCCTGCCCGCGGTCCACGGCATAGGTGAGTCCAGGACGCCATCGGGATGGGCTCGGGACTCCCCTCGGCACTGCGGGGTCCCCCCGTGCACAGGCACCAGGACCCCGCTGAGCCTGGAGGTGTAGGGCAGCTGATGCCCCCCCATTCTGGATCCTGTTTGGGTGTCACCTCCAGTCTCTGGTGTCACTGATATTGGCTGACTGGCACAGTGTCGGTCCCTGCTGGAGTCCTCCAGGACTCCGCTGAGCCTGGAGGTGTAGGGCAGCTGGTGCCCCCCCATTCTGGGTGCCTCTGGTGTCACCCACCCTAGTCCTCTGGTCAGGGGGTCCTGCACGGGTGTTCCCCCCGCGGCTGGGAACATGGAGTGTTTTTGCTTCCTCTTCTAATGAAACACGGTCTGAGCCCACACTGGGGGTGGCAGGGGAGCAGAGGCCTCACTGCCGAGACCCCAGGGTTCAGCTGCCTCCTGCCCCTGTCCCCGCTCGGATCCCCGGCACCGCGGCTGCTGGTTCGAGCCTCCATTCCAGGGCTGCAGTGGGGGATCCACACCCTCCACCGCATCCCCTGGGCTTCTCACCGCAGACCGGGTGGGGCCCGAGCCAACCCTGACCCTGGATCCCCCGCTGGAGGGGCTGGTGACCGCCTCCACCTTCGTGCTGAACCAGCCCCACTGCGTCTTCGAAAACTACAGCAATGCCGTCGTCTGGCTGGTGGTGGCCAACAACATGGGTAAGTGGGAGCAGCCCAGGGCAGGGGGCGTGCGGGGGTCCCTGTACCCCCCACCAAGTCCCTCCTTACCCCCATCCCCATCCCCATCCCTGCAGGTACATCTGGCTTCAACAACAGCATGAAGCCAGGGACTCCCGAGACGGCATTCCAGGGGTTCCCTGACAAGGTCTCTGCCTACATGACCCTCAATGCCACCCTGGGCAGCTACCCCTGCCCCAAACCCTCCCAGGACATCACGGTGCTGCGCGTGGGCAGCGAGACCAGCTGCGCCAAGGATGCGACAAGACCCACGTGCAATGGCCCCCTGCCCGGCCCCGGGCCGTACTGGTGAGCCCTCTCGTGGGACCTGCCCCCCTCAAGGCTGCCAGCAGCCCCCCGGCTCACGGGGCCGTGGCCAACCTCCCTTCCCATCTTAGGGTGAAGTTCCTTGCCCTGGAGGGCTCTGTGCCCGTGGCTGAGACAGACTGGTCGGTGCCAATCATGCTGAGGACAGGTACCGGTGCTCGTCCTGCCCCCACACCCAGCCCACAGCCGTCCAGGGGGATGTGGGGTGCCTTGGGCGTGTGGGGTGGTCCCATGGGGCTGAGTGCTGAGCAACAGTGATTTGGGGTGAGGGGTCCCGTGAGCAGCTGGGGAAACTGAGGTAGGGCTCTGCCGCGGGTCTCACTCTTGTACGGTGGCACCGTGTGATGATGGCACATGGGGATGGCACACACGAACACACCGTCACCCATGCAGACCCCTGAGCCACTCCGGGGTGTGTATCCCTGCATCCTGCTCCCTCTCCTCCTGCTCTCTCCCCAGCCAAGCCATCCAGCAGCATCTCCACGGGCAGCGGGCAGAGCGCCGGCATGATCGTCATCACCACCATCCTCTCCATCCTCTTCGCCATCCTCCTGGCAGGGCTGGTGGCCATGCTCGTCTTCTGCGGGTGAGTGCCACCGGCTGGGCGTGCTGGGCACGCGGGACCGGCGGCGGCAGAAGTGCCGCCGTCATGCCCCGGTCCCCACCGTCATCCCTCACCCCGCCTTCCCTCCCCAGCTCCGACTCCTGCGGCAGCAGCACCTTCAGCAAGTCGGACTCGGTGACGGTGCGGCGGTACAACACCCACCACGTCTATGACCAGCCGGCCGCCCGGCTCTGAGCCCCCCGTGCGGGGTAAATTTGCTCGCACCGCTCCGTCCCTGCGGGTGACACCAGCCCGCCGCCGCGGGGACACGGCCGGAGCCGCCACCCGGGCCGGTGGAGAGGGACATTAAAGGCTTTTCCGCATGCTTTGTGCCCGGCCTGTGCCGCCTGTTTGTGACCCCTCGGTGCCCCCCGCAGCCCCCTGGAAAGCCCCATGGTCCCCCGTGCCCCGGAGCCCCAGCGCTGGCTGGGAGAGAGCTGCGGCCGGGGATGCTCCGCTGTGGGAGACCGTGCCACGCCCAGCTGGGGCATCGATGCCACCTGTGCCCGCTTCGGAAGGGGAAAAGTCCCTGGGTGCAGGGCAGCGGGGGGAGCCTGACCCCCCCCAGGCCTGATGCTGGGGCGAGGGGCACTGAAATGCCCGGGAGGTGGGGATGGGGGGTGTGGGAGGTGTGGGGGTGTTTCTCCAACACCTTTTATCCTACAATGATCTTTTCCTGACCAAGCCCAGAGGAGGGGCTCCCACACCCCGAAATGACCCAATCCGTCCCGGGTACAGCTTGGCTTCCTCTGAGAGCCATGAGACCTCAAGAGGGGACCCCGGGGTGTCTGATCCTGCACTGGGGGACTGTCCCCGATTCCGATCTGGGGGATGTGGGGGCTGATCCTGCAACAGGGGCTGTCCCTGATCCCGATCTGGGGGATGTGGGGACTGATCCTGCACTGGTGAGGAGTGGGCTGGGGCGGGGAGGGGACTGGAAGGGGCGGGATCCATCATTCTTGATCCCACAGCGGGGCGTGGGTCTCTGGTGCTGATCTCAGGGCTGTGGGTGCCCTGATCCTGCAGCCCGGGCAGGATGAGACCCCGCTGGCGCTGGAGACAATCCCGCAGCGGGTGGAGCCGGGGCAGGTGTGTGTGTACCTATAGACATCGCACACAAATATTAAGAGCCCCGTTTCTCCCCGCAGGCGCCACGCCAAGGGCAGCATCACGGTGACACCGCATCCCGGTCACAGCGCCCTTACGGGGTGTCCTTGTGCCGCCTGGGGGGTGTGAACAACCTGCCCCCCACTGCCGGAGCCGCCTCCGTGGAGCCCGGCCAAGGGAAATCAAGCAAATCCAGCGATTAACTCCTGCCGAGATCGGCGTGGCAGCACAGGAGGGATGGTTCCATCTGGCAAACGCGGGTCCTCTCCGCCCTACACCCCGTGCCCCGAAATAAAACAACTGCTCCACCTGCGAAGGGCTCTGCAAAGGGGGTTGTCACCTGCCACGCGTGCCTTGCTGGACCTGTGGCCCCGACCGCCTGTGGGGCTGGAGCTGGCACACGGAGAGGCTCGTGGGATCGTGGCGGGGACTGCGCCTTGTCCCCTCGCTGTCCCCTGTGCGGGGGAGGCAGAGGGGCAGCGCTGTAGGAACAGACAGTGTGTTCCCAGCGTGTCCCTGCAGTGTCCCCATAGTGTCCTCGCCGTGAAAATGCCAAGGACCATCTTGGCCGGCACAGCCCTGAGCCCCAGCTTTGGGTGCCGGCCGAGTCCCCGAGCCCAGGTGGGTCTCGCCATGGGGGGGTTCCCCGACCCTCTGTTGGTATTTTGGGCACCAAGCACCCAGAAATGCCGCCTGTCCTCGGGTGCGCTGCAGCCGGGAGGTGCAGTACTTTAAAAACAAACAAAAAAAAATCGGTTAAAAATCAATCAAACGGCGGAGGTTTGGGGTGCAGAGCAGCGCGGCCGATGCTGCAGCGCCCAGGTTCGGGGGGGTGCGGAGGGTCCGGTGTGGGATTGGTTCGATCCAGACGGACGCCGGGGTTGGCCAGGCTGGGGCTGAGCTGGCCTGGAGCCGCGGGCTGAGGGGGACCGAGGGGACAGAGGGGTCCGAGGGGACAGAGGGGACAGAAAGGGGAACGAGGGGACAGAGAGGGGACCGAGGGGTCCGAGGGGACAGACGGGACCGAGGGGTCCGAGGGGTCCGAGGGGACAGGGAGGGGACCGAGGGGTCCGAGGGGTCCCTGGGGACAGAGGGAACACAGCGGGGGGACCCCGCGGGACCCGGGCAGCGCGGGGACCCCGGCCCCGCCCACCCGCACAGGCCACACCCCCTGGCCGACAGCCGATGGGATCATCCAATGGGCGCCGCGGATGTGCTCCGGGCCACGCCCATTTCCCCGCCCCCGCGCGCTGATTGGCGGGCGCCGGCGCCGGCCCGCACATGGGCGCTGTGCTCGGGGCCGCGGGTTCGAGGCCGCGCTCGGCGCCTTTGGCTCCGCTCGGCTCCGCTCGGCTCCGCTGCCCGCCCGCCATGGCCCGGCGCAGCGCCCTCTCCATCCGCATCGTGGAGGGCAGGAACCTGCCCGCCAAGGACATGTGAGTGCCCCCGCGGGGGCCGGGAGGCGTTCGGGGCGGGGGCATCCCGAGGGACTCGCCGCTTTCCCAGGGGTGCTGCGGGGCATCCCCCCCCAACAGGTTCCCGATGGGGACGCCACCCTCGGGGTGGCCTTAGAGCCTCCTCCCTGCTTTGGGGGCTTGCCCAGAATGGTTTGGGCGACCCCCAGCCATGCATGTCGCTTAGGGGCTTTAGGATCAGGTGGCTTTAGGATCCGCTTTTGGGGTGTCACCCCTTGGGGTGTTCCATCCAGGTTGGCTTTGGAGTCGCCCTTCACTGAGGATTCCCCCCAGGGTGGCTTTAGGGTCTCCCACCCCAGCAGTGTGTTTACTTTGGGGGTTCCCTTCAGGGTAGATTTGGGGTACCCCTCCAGCAGTGCATCTACTTTGGAGGTTCCCCATCGGGTGGCTTTGGAATCCCCCTTGCTTTGGGGTTTCCTCCAGGATGGCTTTGCTGTTGCCTTGCCTTGGGGGTTCCCCCAGTGCGGCTTTGGGATCCCCCTTGCTCTAGGGGTTCCCTTCAGGACATTTCTGTGTGCCCCCAGCAGTTCTTAGCGCTCTGGGGGCTCCCTCAGCAGTGCTGTGATTTGGGGGCACCCCCCGGGATGGGGTTGAGGTTCCCCCCGTGCTGTGGGATACCCCCAGCAGTGTTTTGGGTACCCCAAGCAGCGCTCCCCCTTTGGGGGCTCCCTCTGTGCTGACGCGGGGCAGGGCTGTCCCCACCACAGAGGGACCCTCGCAGGGACCCCCGGACGCGCAGCAGGACCCCAAAGGAGCAGGGGCTGCCCCGGTGCTGCGTCCCCGCTCCGTTCCCATCCCCGGCTCCGTCCCACCTGGCTGAGGTCCGGGGAGCAGCCCTTGGCTCGGGAATTCCCTCCCAGGAAAACCCCGGTGTTCTCCTCATCGCTCTGATCCTTTTGGGGCGGGATGTGGGGACAGCGCCGGGGTGGCCCCAGCCGCCACCAAGGCAGCGGGAAGCTGCTGAGGAGCGCTCGGCAGCCGGAAAACCAGCAAAAATCCCTGCAGCCGTCATGGAAAAAGAGGATAAACAAGGAAAGAAGCATGACTTTTTTTTTTTTTTTTTTTTTTTTTTTTTTAATCCCGTGTGTCAGGGCCTGATTTTTAAATCCCTTGGCACAACTCTCCGCCGGAGCTTGACCCAGCACGGGCAGGCTCTGGGTTTTGGGAGATCCGGAAAGCCACAGCGCCTGGAGCGGAGCTTTCCGGGCCGGTGGCTTTGGGACGTGGCGCTGGGCTGGGACGGCGGGGAGGGAAACCCGAGCGCGACCTTGGCCCTGGCTGGCCCCGGCCCCTTCCCCGCCGCACAGCGCCCCAGGGGATCCGGTTCCCTGCCCTGGCACCGCTTTTGGGATCGCTGGTTTCCTCCGGGAATTCCCTCCGCGGGGTGTCCCCGCTGCATGGGCAGCTCAGACCCTGCTGCCAACAGCCAGAGCTGATGGAGCACCCCCAAATCCCCTGGGGAACCCCACGGGATTTGGCTCAGGGAGTTACGGGAGCCCCCCCAGCTGAGGCTGCCAAATATTCCCCTCGTCTTTATCCCAGCAAAGCAAGGGAAAGGATCTGACTGATTTTTTTTAAATGGTTTTAATTTTTAACTTCACTTTATTTAGTATTGATTTTTTAATGTGACATTGAATTTCTTTTATTTAAATTTCTCTTTTATTATTTATTTATTTTATTGGCTTATTTCAATGTTAGGATAATAAATAACGCCAATAATTTTTAATCTTTAATTTATCCTAATCTATTATATTTTTATTTCAGTATTCTCACTTTTTAACTTTCTTTCATTATTTATTTTAAAATTACTTTTTCTTTCATTTTTGCCCTTTTTCCTTTCTTTCCTCCACTTATTTATTATTCATTTCTTTACTTATTATTCCTCCTTTTATTTTATCTTTTTATTCTATCCATTTATTTTACCCTTTTCTGTTTCTTTTCTATTTCTTTCCTTCTTCTTTTCTTTTTCTTTTATTTTTAATTAGATATTTAAGTTTTTAATTCCATTTTTATTCTATGTCTCATTTTTAGTTATATCTTCAATTCTACTTTAATTTTCTTTGATTTTTAAAAAATTATATTTTTCTTTTTTTTTTTTTTTATTCTATTTCCCTTCCATTTATCATTCTAATTTCCTTTTCAGTTCCATTTTTTATTTCAATTTTTATTCATTTACTCTCACCACCTCTCAGGGCGGAACAACACCAGTTAATTTTTAATTCCATCCCTCCGCGGCTCTGCTGCCGGAGGGGTGGCTGCAGGTTCCTTCCCCCTTCCCCCAGTCCCGCCTGGGCTCATTTCCTCTTTCTAAAGCCCTTCCCCTTTCCAGCTCCTTCCCTGCACCCAGCGTGGGTGCCCAAGCAGCGCCACAAATCCCTTGGCGACATCCCATCACAGGGATGCTGCTGCGGTGTCACCCGCGCCCGCATTTGAGCAGGGATTTCTCCTCACCCAAAGTCTGCGTGGCAGCTCGGCCACCTCCCGCAGCCGCCGAGGGCGGATTCTGCCCATGGTGCGTTGAAATCCCTGGAAAACGCCGATCCCGGCGCTCTGCCTCCAGGAGCCGCGGCTGTTCTGGATGTCCCCAGGCTGGGGACAAGGGTTTGCCGCTGCCACCGCGGGCAGCCGCGCGTTGCCGGGCGCAGCTGGAGCGGGCAGCTGTTCCCGTTCCGCCTGCCCGCTCCCGGCGTTCCCCATGGTTTGCACAAGGCAGGAAATGTCAGCGATGGGCTCCGCTTAATGGCGCTTCACCCGCGGCTCTCCGTGCAAATCCTCTCGGCAGCGCCGGGAAGGAGCGGGAGCAGCGGCCGGGAGCGGCTCTTGGCAACCGGCTGCGTTCCAGCCCCGCAGGGAAGGAGGATGCAGGTGCCCGGGAGCGGGGATGTTGTTGTGGCAGCCGGCATGCACAGCCCCGAGAAATCCCCGCTGCCGTGCTCAGCGGGGCAAGGAGCCCCCCAAACCATTTCAGTCCTCTCCAAGCCTCTTTGGAATCCCCCAAAACCCTTTTCAATACCCTCCAACCTCTTTTGATTCCCCCAAAATACTTTCAGTCCTCTCCAATCTCTTTTGAATTCCCCCAAACCCCTTTCAATCCCCCTCAAAACCCTTTCAGTCCCCTCCACCTCCTTCTGAATCCCCCAAAGCCCCTTTTAGTCCCCTCCAACCTCTTTTGATTCCCCCAAAACACTTTCAGTCCCCTCCAGCCCCTCTTGAATCCCCCAAACCCCTTTTAATCCCCCCCAACTCCCCTCCAGTCCCCTCCAACTCCTTCTCCATCCCCCAAAACCCCTTTCAGTCCCCTCCAACTCCTTCTGAATCCCC
>QUSF01000076.1:65190-121751 GCA_003676055.1 Chloebia gouldiae
CCCCTTTCAGTCCCCTCCAACTCCTTCTGAATCCCCCAAAACCCCTTGCAATCCCTTCCAGCTGCTTTTGATTCCACCAAAACGCCTTTCAATCCCACTCAAAACCCTTTCAATCCCCTCCAATTCCTTCTGAATCCCCCAAAACTCCTTTCAGTCCCCCTCACGACCCTTTCAGTTCCCTCCAACCCCTTTTGATTCCCCCAAAGCACCTTTTGATTCCCCCTAAGAACCCTTTCGATCATCTTCAAAACCATTTTAGTCCCCTCCAACCTTTGATTTCCCCAAAACCCTTTCAGTCCCCTCCAGTCCCTTTTGAATGCCCCAAAACCCCTTTTAGTCCCCTCCAACCTCTTTTGAACCCCTCAAACCCCTTTCAATCCCCCACAAAATCTTTTCAATCCCCTCCAATTCCTTTTGAATCCCCCAAAACCCCTTTCAATCCTCCTCAAGACCCTTTCAGTTCCCTCCACCTCCTTTTGATTCCCCCAAACCACCTTCTGATTCCTCCAAGAACCCTTTCAATCCTCCTCAAAACCATTTTAGTCCCCTACAACCCGTTTTGAATCCCCCAAAACACCTTTCAGTCCCTCCCAACTCATTCAGTCCCTCCAAAAACCATCTGGATTCCTCCGAATTCTTTCAGTTGCCCCCAAAACCTTTTCAATCCCCCCAGCAGCTGCGTCTCAGCCTCCCTGGATTTGGGATGTGGGGATCACTCAATGCCTGGGGTCCCCCAGCCTGTCCCCCTCCCTTTCCCAGGACACTGGTGCTGCCTGACAGTGCCACTGGGGTTGGTGTTAATGAGTTCTCCATGCTCCAAGCTGCTCCATGCCAGTGGGATGGCAGCCACAACCTTTCCATGACCTTGGCCACCCTCAGGTCCTGGTTCCTCTGTCCCTGGCCAGAGTCCTCACCCCTGACCCTGTTTCTGATGAAGCAGGGCAATAAGCTGTAAAACCATGATTATTTTTTGGCAAGGGTGACTCGGGTTGTCCCCAGGGAGGAAACATGGTTAAAGCACAGTGGTGGCTGCCCTTCACACCCTGAGCATCCCTGGGGTGTCCCTAGAGCTGTCCCCATCCCTGTGGGGATGTGGGGACACCCTGGGGCTGGAGGAGGCTGCTGTGGCCTCACTCCTGGTGTGTGAAATTGGGCTGCTGGTGCCTGGAGCTGTTTCAGGGAAAGGGTGGGGTTTGTTTGCTCCTTGCTTTCCTGTGTGGAAAAGCCACTTCTGGCAGCCACAGCGGCCGGACACGGTCAGGGAGGGGTGTCCCCGGTCTGGAAGCCAAGCTGGGGTCACTCTGTGCCGGCAGCTGTGGCCAAGATCCCCCGTGGAAGTCTTTGGCAGCCTCTGCTCCCTCAGGGCTTTGTCTCTACAAGGTCTCTGTTTTGTGGGGGCTGTCAGGGCTGAAGGCTTTGCTCGCCCATGGCCACGAGGCTCCTGAGGGTTGGGTGGTGGCCAGGCTGTGGCTGGTGGCACTGACAGAGCTGTCCCTTGTCCTTCTAGCACGGGGAGCAGTGACCCGTACTGCATCGTGAAGATCGATGATGAGGCCATCATCAGGTGGGTGCCCCAGGTTCCTGGCTGGTCCCTAAAACTGCTGGAGCCCCAAACCTTGCTCCTGGCAGGTGTCTCCATCTGCTGCAGGCACATTGTTGTTATGATTATTGTTAAGTTCATTACTCATTGTTATTTATCATTCATTATTATTCCCTACTTTGGGCTGAGATGCTCCTGCAGACACAGAAGTGTCTAACAGCTCATGGTCCCCTTCCCCTCCACCCCACCCCTGTGTCCTGCCAGCCCACAGCCACAAGACAGGACAAGGACAGGGACAGAGACTCATCCCTGTCCCAGCTGAGGCTTTCAAACTCTGGGTGCTTCCCCCAGCCATGTGTCCCCAAAATCTGGGAAGGTCCCAGGGCTGGGGACACTCCCTGAGAGGGAGCCCTGTCCCCCCTGTCACCAGTGCCACCTGCCCCACAGGACTGCCACGGTGTGGAAGACGCTGTCCCCGTTCTGGGGGGAGGAATACGAGGTGCAGCTCCAGCCTGGTTTCCACAGCATCTCCATCTACGTCATGGACGAGGATGCCCTCAGGTGTGCTGGGCTTTGGTGGCTTTTCTGTTTGGTGGCTTTTCTGTTGGTGGCTTTGGCTCCCTGCGTGCTCAGCCTGGTGCTGACACCAGAGAATCCACAGCTGGCCACGCTGCCCTGGGCTTTGGGACACAGATGGGTGAAGCTGTCTCCTGAGGATATTGTCCATCTGGCAGCAGAGGGTGGCTGATGTGCTCCATGGGGACAGACACACCATGGTGGGCCCTGTCCAGGATCCCCCAAAGTGGGCGCTGTCCTACCTGGGCACCAATCCCATGCCGTGTCCTGTTGCCCATTTTTGTTTTCCAGCCGTGATGACATCATTGGGAAGGTCTGCATCACCCGGGACATGCTGGCAGAGCACCCCAAGGGTAGGGGAAAGCGTGGCTGGGGGTCCCAGGAGGGACCCATCTCCCACCCCTTGGACAAGCTGGTGCTGAGGGGTTCCCCCATGTCCCCTTCATGGGGATCCCCCCTTTTCCCACAGGATACAGCGGCTGGATGAGCCTCAGTGAGGTGGACCCTGATGAGGAGGTGCAGGGGGAGATCCACCTGCGGGTGGAGGTCCTGGGCAGCCAGGGCAGCCGGCGGCTGCGCTGCTCCGTGCTGGAGGCCAGGTGAGAGGGACACGAGGGTGACAGGGGCTGTGTGTGCAGCTAGGAGGGACATGGGTGCTGAGTCTGAGCTGCTCCATGACTCAGTTTCCCTGGTGTATCCAGTCCTTTGGGTGCAGAGCACCCTCCTCATTACCCAGACGGGAGGGCTGGGTCAGGGTCTACCTCATCTGCAGGTCTTTGGGACATGCATCTTGAGGTTCTCTGTGAGCAGAGTGGGTGCCACGGGTGCCTGTAGGTATTTTGGGAGGTTGCTGGTAAATTCCCCCTCTTCTCGGCAGGGATTTGGCCAGGAAGGACCGGAATGGTGCCTCTGACCCCTTTGTCCGCCTGCGCTACAACGGGAAGACCCAGGAGAGCACCGTGAGTGTGGCTTCAGCCATCCCCAGCCTGCCTGGGTGCAGGTGGAATCAATCCACGGGGAAACCCAGAGCCATCCCTGTCCCCCAGCATCCCCAGCTTGGTGTCCCTGAGGGATACACCCAGCCAGCCAGAGGGGACAAAGCTGTTGCCTTTGCAGGTGGTCAAGAAATCCTGTTACCCTCGCTGGAACGAGACCTTCGAGTTCGAGCTGGCCGAGCCCGCTGAGGAGAAGCTCTGTGTGGAGGTGTGGGACTGGGACCTCGTCGGCAGGAATGACTTCCTGGGCAAGGTGAGCCCCAAACCCTTTCAGTGCTGCCGGGCTCCAGCCCAGCTGCACAGCCAGCCCTCTCCTGCCTTCCCCTCCCAGGTGGTGTTCAGCGTCCAGGGGCTGGAAGCAGCTGGGCAGGAGGAGGGGTGGTTCAGGCTGTGGCCAGACAAGTCCAAGCAGACAGAGGATGAGTGAGTTTGGTACAAGGTGTTGGGGTGTGCTGCGGGTGGTGCCAGTGCCCTCAGGGGCACTGGGAAGGGGAGTTTTCCTGGGGAGCATCATCACTTTGGAGGGGTAGCCTGGGGTTCAGGCTACCTCTTGCTTGGTGAAGTATCCATCCATCCATCCATCCATCCATCCCTCCATCCATCCATCCATCCATCCATCCATCCATCCATCCATCCATTCATCCCTCCATCCCCGTGCTCCTGCAGGCGCCGAGGCAGCCTGGGCTCGCTGCAGCTGCAGGTGAAGCTCCGGGACGAGACGGTGCTTCCCTCCCACTGCTACCAGCCCCTGGTGCAGCTCCTGTGCCAGGAGGTGAAGTTGGGGCGCCAGGTGAGGGGTCCATGCCCAGCCCTGCTGGAGCACCCACATTTCCCAGCTCTGTGGTGTCTGCCTACCTCGGGCTGTCACCTTATGGTGCCTCTTCCCTCCAGGATGGCCAAGTGCACCTGGTCACCCTCCTGGACGAAACTACCACGGCCGAATGCCGGCAGGAGGTCGCCATCAACTTGGTCAAACTCTTCCTGGGCCAGGGGCTGGTCAAGGAGTTCCTGGACCTGCTCTTTGAGCTGGAGCTGGCCAAGCCCTGTAAGGCTGGAATGGGGAGTGGACCTGGAGGCTTCCTTATCATCTCCTAGGGCTGCAAAACCTCCAGGACCTTTTGTGGGGATTTTTTTGGGAGTGATGCTCAGCCATCGCACTGTGCAATCTGTTGGGCTCATCCCAGCAGTTCATGGGCTGAGGTTGGTGGAGGAGAAGGTGGTCTGAGGTTAGGAAATCCTCATGACCCCCATGGAAATGGCCAGGGGAGGTGGGGCACAGCCCCTAGGAATGACCCCCATGACTGCAGCTGCCCAGGGATGACCTGAGGCCATCCCCCAGGCCATGGACCCTCTCCTGTTTTGCAGGTGAGCCCAACACTCTGTTCCGGAGCAACTCGCTGGCCTCGAAGTCGATGGAGTCCTTCCTCAAGGTGCCACAGCACCCAAAACCTGCTCTTCCCAGCTCTTGCTGGCCCTGGGCTGTTCCCGGGGAAGAACTGGGAGGGATGCTGTGCTAGTGCCTTCCCCTGGGGCTGGGAGGCTAGAGAAGATCCACTGGGTGACCCTGGGGGTGTCGGGTGCCAAATCTATGGCCCATCCCTGTCCCCTGTGTGGTCCCTCGGCAGGTGACAGGGATGCCATACCTGCACTTTGTCCTGGGCCCCACCATCACCCGCGTGTTCGAGGAGAAGAAATACGTGGAGCTGGACCCCGGCAAAGTGGAGATCAAAGACGTCGGGTAAGGGGCTCGTGGGGTGGCAGGGCAGGGGTGTCCCCAGCGCTGGGGGTGACAGTGACGGTGCCTGCAGGTGCTCGGGGCTGCACCGGGTGCAGACGGAGGGCGAGGTGATCGAGCAGGGCCGACAGCACCTCCAGTCCTACCTGGGCGAGCTCCTGGACGCCATCGTCAGGTCGGCCCCGGCGTGTCCGCCCCTGATCCGCGCCGCGTTCCGCCAGCTCTTCCAGCGCGTCGGGGAACGCTTCCCGCAGCACCAGGTCGGGCTGTGCGGGGGATGCTGTGGGGTCAAACGGGGACATCCGCAGGGCACAGCGCTCTCTGGGTGTGGTCCCCGGTGTGGTCAGCGGGGTCCCCTCTTGGGCAAGCAGCAGCCCCGGCCACCGGTGCATCGCTGTTTGTGGGGTTGTCCCCACGCTGGGAGAGACCCTCACGTGTGTTCCCCACCCCCTCGGTGGTCCCAGCACGCCAAATTTGTGGCTGTCACCAGCTTCCTGTGCCTGCGCTTCTTCTCGCCGGCCGTGATGACCCCCAAGCTGTTCCAGCTGCGGGCCGCACACGCGGACGCGCGGACCAGCCGCACGCTGCTGCTGCTGGCCAAGGTGCGATAGGGGACACCGGGGGGGCCTTTGGGGTGCCAGCCGGGTCTCCTGCGGGTGACGCTGCCACCGCCGCGGTCCCCAGGCCATCCAGCTGGTCGGGAACATGGAGCCGGCGGCCGGGCGCGCCAAGGAGACGTGGCTGTCGCCGCTGCTGCCCGCCCTGCAGGAGGGCACCGCCCGCATGAGGGACTTCATCACCCGCCTGGTGGGCACGGAGGAGGACAGGGGCGAGGAGGAGGGTGAGGGGCGGCCGCTGGGGCCCCCGCCGGCCGTGGTGAAGGAGGGGCTGCTCCTTGTGCACAAGACACGGGGCAAGGGTCCGCTTCTCGCCGCTGCCGCCGGCAAGAAACTCCATTTCTGCCTCACCGGGGAGTCCCTGAGCTTCGGCAAGAGCCCCGGTGCGGAGGTACGGGCGTGCTGGGGGCTGGGGGGGGCGGCAGCGGGGTGGCGCTGACCCCCTCCGTGTGTGTCCCCTCCATCAGCGTATCGGTGCCATCGCCCTGGGCGACATCCTGGCGGCCGAGAAGGTGGAGGAGAAGAGTTTCGGCAGCTCCCACGTCATGCAGGTGGTCTACATGGCCACGGGCGGGCAGCAGGAGACGGCTTACCTGCAGTGCAAGGTGCGGCGGGGACAGCGGGCGGTGGCACAGCGCGGGCGGTGGCACAGCGCGGGGTCCCTCTGACTGTCCCCAACCCCGCAGTGCGTCAACGAGCTGAACCAGTGGCTGTCAGCTCTGCGCAAGGTGTGCGGGAACAACCCCCGCGTGCTCCGCTCCTACCACCCCGGCGTCTTCCGCGGCGACAAGTGGAGCTGCTGCCACCAGCGCGACAGGACAGGTACGGGGAGGTGGCCCCGGAGCCCCGCGGGGGTGCGGGGGTGTCCCCCCACCCCGCTACGGTGACCCCGCTGCCCCGCAGGGTTGGGATGCGACCGGACCCGGCACGGCGTCACCCTGCAGGACTGGAGTGACCCGCTGGAGCCCACGGTGGAGGCTCAGCGGCTCTTCCAGCACCTCCAGGGCCTCCGGGGGACGCTCAGGTGAGCCCCAGTCCCCGGGACCCCCGCACCGCCCCTGCAGCCGCGCTGCTCCTGCCAAGGCCGGTCCCTCTGTCCCTCTCCGCAGGGACAAGTACTGGGAGCTGCTGGAGCCCGAGGAGGCGCAGAACGGCCCCCGCGGTGAAGGTGGGTTGGGGTGCGGGGCTTTGGGGTTCTGCCTGGGAGGCGTCCCCGGCGGTCACGGGGGGTGTGGGGGTGACCCCGGGGTGTCACTGCCCTGCCCTGTCCCGCAGACGCTGCCCTGCCCGAGGGGCTGAGCCGGCTCTTGGCGGTGCTGGGGGAGCTGGAGCGCTGCCACCGCCGGGCGCGGCCCCCGCCGCCGGCCCCGGCGCTGCTGCGGCTGCAGACGTGAGGAGCGCGGCCCGGCAATAAAGGCACTTGGTACCCTGCGGCCGTGTCCTGTGTCTGCTGGGGATGGGGACTGCCCGGAGCCCTGCTGGCGCCGCTGCTGGCAGTTACACTGCCGGCATCTCTGAGGGTCCTGCTGGGGCCATCACTGGTGGCCTGATAAAAGCACTGCTGGGGGTTCTCTTGGTGGCACTACTGATGGCGGCACTGCTGCCAGTGCTTGATGTCCCTGCTGGTGCCATCACTGGTGGCATCACTGGTGCCATCACTGGTGGCATCACTGGTGGCCTGATAAAAGCACTGATGGGGGTTCTCTTGGTGGCACTACTGATGGCGGCACTGCTGCCAGTGTTTGATGTCCCTGCTGGTGCCATTTCTGGTGCCATCACTGGTGGCCTGCTTGGGGATTCTCTTGGTGGCGCTACGGATGGTGCCATTGCTTGATGTACCTGCTGGTGCCATTTCTGACGGCCCTGCTGCTGCTGGTTCTGTTGGTGGCAGCACTGCTGCCATCACTGGTGGTTCTGCTGGTGCCCTGTTGTGGCAGTGGTGGCAGCCCTGGATTCTCTGCTCATGGCCCTGGTGGTGGTGCCAGCTGGTCACGGCCGTGGTGTCTCCAGCGGGGACCCCTCTGGTGGTGCCAGCGGTGTGTGTTCCCCTCTCGGTGGCCGCGGCGGGGGCTCTGAGGCGGGCGCGCCACCATTCTCTGTGCCGCCTCCCGGCCCCGTTGCCGCCATTGCTGCAGCGGGTCCTCCCGCCCGCCAGGGGGCGCTGCGGGGCGCACCGAGCGGGCGGAAGTGACGTAGCGGAAGCGGAGCGGCCGCCATAGCAAGGGCGGGATGAACGCGCCGCCGGCCTTCGAGTCCTTCCTGCTCTTCGAGGGCGAGAAAAAGTGAGGGGCTAGCGGGGGGCGAGCTATTAAACCCTGACCAGACCGCGGGGAGCTGGGAGCGGGGGGAACCGGGCCTTTCCCCCCGGTCCCCGCCGATCGCTAACACCCCTGCATCCCCTGACACCTCAGGATCACCATCAACAAGGACACCAAGGTGCCCAACGCCTGCCTGTTCACCATCAACAAGGAGGACCACACGCTCGGGAACATCATCAAGTCGTAAGTTCGGGCGGAGAGGAGACTCCCGGGGAGGTTTGGGGCTTTCCTGCCCTTCATTTCCCGCGTTTGGGATTTTGTTCCCGTGCCAGGCAGCTGCTCAAGGACCCGCAGGTGCTGTTCGCAGGGTACAAGGTCCCGCACCCTCTGGAGCACAAAATCATCATCCGTGTCCAAACCACCCCCGATTACAGCCCCCAGGAAGCTTTCACCAATGCCATCACAGACCTGATCAGTGAGCTCTCCCTGCTGGAAGAGAGGTTCAGGGTAAGGGCATTGTTTTCCTTAAAACTGTTTGGCCTCGTTATACTTGTATACTTGTTTTTTTGTTGTTGTTTTTTTTTTTTTTGTTTGGCCTCGTTATACTGTTTTTTTATGTGCCTTAAAGCTGTTGGGTTTGATGAATTAATTCAAGCCACCCTCCTTGTGTTGTTTGGCTGCTGTCAAAGCCTGGCTGCTCTTAAGTGCATTTTTATTTTCGTTTTTCTACTTCTGACAAAGCTCCGGGTCTGTATTTTCACCTCTCATCACTTCTGCTCAGTTTATTTATTGATTTAGCCCCCTAATCTTGAGATTTAATCTTACTCAGACAAATTCAGGGAGGCTTTGACTGAAACAGTACCTCTGATGTGCTGGGAAAAGGCACCAATTTGTAAATAATTTTGATTTTAATTTCAGTATTCTGGTTGCTGTAGAGATTTTCACTGTGGGTTGTGATTCACAGAAGAGTCAGGAATGATTAAACACCAGCCTCCAGCTCAGTAACAATTCTTGTCTAAGCATGTGTATTTTTGCTTTTGCTTTGCAGGTTGCTATTAAGGACAAACAAGAAGGAATTGAGTAAAATGGAGCAGACTGTTACTTCTGAAGCAGAATGATGTGTCTGTTACTGGATGAAATATTTAAACCTCCATTTATGGCAAATATTGTCCCACTTCTGTTTAATTTTTGACAGCAGCAGCAATATTTTGAGTTTTGGTTTTATTTTCATAGCAGACAGGTACTTTGCCAAGAGGATAAATGTCGTGTTGGATTGGGTGGATAAGTCATTAAAGTGATTTTTAGTTTTCTAATTGGAGCCTTGAGGCAAATATTTGTCCTGGGCTGTTGGGGAGGTTTTTGTGGGTACAATTCCAGCATGAGAAGCTGCTCAGTGACAGCTGCAGGTGAACCCTCTGCTTTTCCTGCCAAAAACTCCAGGCACTGCCAGCTGAACTGGTATTTTGTTTTATTAAGTGTCATTTCTATAAAACAAATGCACAAATTGTGAAAACTTACAGTAAAAGAAACCGGATGTTTACAATGAACTGATGAGTTTAACAAACTCTTACCTTGTTTTTTTTTTAATTTTTTTTTTTCTCCATCTTGCACATAAAGCTGCTCTAGAAAAGGTTCATGGGCACATGGTAACAGTCACTAATACTGCACTAGGTCAAAGCACGGGGGTGGGACTGTGGCACAGGGGCCTAGGACTTCTTCCAGATGGCTGTTATGTTCACACTGGTCAGCACAACAAGGTAGCTGAAGGCAGGGTCTGCCACCACGTTGTTCACCAGGATCTCGGGGGGCTGCTCCCCGTTCACCCGCAGCTCCGGCCACTTGAGGATCTGTGGGAGAGCAGAGGGGGTGGGGACGTGTCTGAGGGGGACATGGGGCCTGGGCACCCTCAGGCACAGGGAGGGACAAGTGAAAACAGCTGCACCTCGGTCCCAGAGGAACTGACTGCTGGCTTGGCAATGCACTTCCACAAAACCTGAGGAATCACAGAATTGCTGAGGCTGGAAAACACCTCCCAGAGCATGGAGTGCAGCCTGTGACTGAGCAGCCCCTTGTCACCCAGAGCAGAGCTCAAGAGTGCCACCTCCAGGGATGGTGGCTCCCTTCCCATACCCAAATAATGCAACACTGGGTGACTTCACACCTCTGTCTAATATAGTTCCAGCCCAGTGGCTGAAGGCCTTTGTGCTTGTCCTTTCAGAGGGACAGGCAAGGGAACAGCGACTGCCCAAAGGAGCTGTCTCCAGAGGGAAATGCTGGGCAGAAAAAGGGTGAGTGGGCACAGGGAAGCAGTGAGCCCTCTCCTGCCAGGGAATGTTCACTCTGGCTTCTCTCCCCTCCCTGGGGGACGTGGTGCCTGCACAGCTGTGCTTCTGTGCTCCTCTCCACTGTTTTAGGAGGAGCTGCAGGGGGTGATGGATTTGCTTTGCAGCTCCTCCCTATCCCAGTGAATGGCCTTGACCACGCTCTGGAAATTACTTTTAATTATTTGTGAGGGTCAGCTGTGGGAACAGTTCTGGGATAAGGCTGCTCAGGAGAGTGGGATCAGCTGCCCTGGGGTGGAAGGGAGGCCCAGAGAGCACCTCAGCCCTACCTGTGTGGGAGAGATCCTCCGCTCCGAGCGCTTTCCCTTCGGAGAGCCCCAGGCCGTGGTGTAGCTGGAGAGGTTGTACATCCACACACTGCCCTTCTCATCCCCACAGAACACGTACTCTTTTGCTGTCAGAGCAGAAGAAAAAGCTGGGAAACAAGTGTGGAGCTGGGAGTCTGTTCTGCTGTAAAGGACAGCTGCAGGATCCCAATGGAGGGTGCCTATTTCAGCAAAATTCTCTTACTGGCACAAAAATATGAATCTACCTCGCTCTGAAAGAATTAATTTGAGGACAAACCAGCTATGTTTAGTGTAGAAAAGCTAGTGCTAAATGCTTTGGGATTTCTCCTGATGTTTTTTTGACTGGTTTTGGGCAGTGCTGACTGGATCAGTTTGTTTGTTCCTTGTCAGTCTCCAAGCCCAGCTGCCCAGTGTGACATCCCTGCCCACAGATGCACTCAGCATCCCAGGGGCTCCACAGGGCCCAGCCCTGAGCTCTGTGCTTTGAAAACCTGTGCAAGAAAGACCCCCCAGCCTCAACTGTCCCCCTTTACCAGGCAGAAGGTGCAGCTGTAATTATTTATTACTGGGGTTATTTCCAGCCAGCTGCACTGCAGAGCTGCAGGGGGAGAGCAGAGCTCTGAAATCCTCTACCTCCAGCTCCAGGCTGCTCCCATGGATCAAAGGAGAGCCATGGACAACTGGGCAAAGCATTACCCAGGAAGTGAGTGCTCCTACCTGGGCAGGTGCTGAGTGTCAGGTAGGACATGTCTGTTGTGGACCACTCCAGCTCAGCCAGAATAACTGCAGACATTGTCCGCTGGCATCCTTTTCCCTTGGCATCAAAAGACTTGCTCCAGCTCCACAAGTATATGCATCCTGGTTTGGAGCTCTTGGAAACTAGGGAAGAAAGGAAGGGAGAGGCTGTGGCAGCTGCTGGGAAGCAAAGTGCACTGAGACAGAGGTGGTACATCTGGAATATAGGTTTCAAGCCATGGGATCTGCTCCAGAAGCAACTGTTTGCACCTGTTTTACCTTATTTCAGGATAATTGGAGCTTGCAGAGAGATTTTCAGTGCTATGCTTATATTCCTGAGCTGCACAACAAGCATAAGTTGTTCAGAAAGAGCCAGCCCATGATGTGGAACCCACAGTTCCCCTAAAAAAAAATACTTGAGCCACCAGCCCTTGAGCAGCAAGAGCCTCTCCTCCCTTCCACATTGGCACTGTTTGGCCACGTGTGCTCTCAGGGATGTGTCAGCTGAGTTCTGGTCCTGTCCAAGCATGGGTGTGCACTCTAGGCCATGGTTTTGGGAAAGACAAGTGACTCTGGGAGACAACTCCATCCTGTGCAGCCCCCCAAAAGCTAAAGAGGCTGTCACAACCCTTTCAGCCCCTCTGCTTCTCATGCTGGCTTCACCCTGCACATGCTGAAGTGCCCCACTGTTTTTGGGATTATGCTGTTGTGTTTATACTCACCAACAACATCATCATTGAGAAAAGCCAAACCATCAACCCTGTGAGATGTTGTCATGCTTTCCTCCCCAGGAAACTGGAATATGGCTTCAAAAGGCCTAGAGCAGGGGGGAAGGATGAAATCAGCCAAGTCCTGAACAGCCAGCAGTGACAGGGCACCTGGCTGCAGAGCCCAGAAGGAA
This sequence comes from Chloebia gouldiae, assembly GCA_003676055.1. NCBI lineage: Eukaryota > Metazoa > Chordata > Aves > Passeriformes > Passeridae > Chloebia > Chloebia gouldiae. The sequence continues at coordinate 77,177 of QUSF01000076.1, forward strand.
ATCTGTCTGTTAGTGAGTCTCTTTCCAAGCTCAGGTGAATTCCCACTTGAATTTACACTTTTGGTCACCTGGGTTTATTAGTACAGCAGAAGCCTGTTTGCTCAAGAGATTGTTGCACTCCATCTCTTTTGCAGGCACCAGGATATTTGTCAGCAGGGCATGACTTTACTTGCTTCTTCCTCATAACTTTCTCCTGAGCTCTCATAGGGTCCCAGTCTCCTGGGTTACCTCACATACCAGGAGCAGGGGAGGCCTCACTGTGAGCCTGGAAATCGATCCAACAGTTTACACTCCGTTACACTACCCGGAGATGACACACCCTTAAGTTTTGGGGTATTGGATTACACTCCTGCCAGCCTTCCTGCAAAGCAGCCTGCAACACCTGCAGCTTTAATACAAGCTCTGAACAGTCTTTGAGCATCATGCTTCTATTTTTCCTGGCCACTCTGGGAAGGGGAGGATGTTTTAAGTTTGGTAGGACGTGCTGCTTTTGCTCAGTTAGAAATCAAGCCTCTGCTAGGACTATCCCTTCTTATTTTGGAAAGCAAATGCACACCCCCAACTTGTGGTTCTCACCTGCTTTTTTGTCCCTTATCCAGTTTTATATTCCAGGCAAAACAGCCATCTTCACAGCCTGCCAGCAGGTACTGCTCTGGGCAGGTGGGGACCAGGGCAATCCGTAGGGGGATAGAGGCCGTTTCCAGCACCAGCAGCTGGCTAAAAAAAAACCAGAGAACAAGCAGTTAAGTGGTGCTGTGACATGATAGTTACAGGCTCTTGGACTGGCCACATATGGTTTTTAAACCTTTACCTTGCTTTGAAATTGTAGTCACAGTCTGGAATCCCAATATCCCAGAGTGCAATTCGCTTGTCATAGGATGCAGCTGTGGGACACAGAAGAGAATCAGGCAGTGACACTGCTGCTCATCTGGCTCTTCTCCTGCTAGCTGGCAATTCTGCCTGAGTCACAGCCACCCTCTAAGGCTCCAGAGAGCTCATTAGGGCACAGCAGCAGTCCCCAGGACTCCTGGCCCAGCACTTCCCAGACATTGTTCATGCATGCACAGTCAGTAGTTAGTGGTCTTATCCTGTGGTCTAAGAGGGGCAGATAAAACACTTTGTTTCCTGGTGTCCATTGCTGAGTTGTGGCTTCACAAGGTCTTTAGTTAGTGGCCCTCTGAGCTTGTTTCTGGTCAGGGCTTCTAGTGGAATCTAAAATATGAGCTCCAACCTCTACTCTCAGGCAGACATCACTTTATTGCACATATCCATACTGTGTTCACATCCATGGCAGTTCCCATTGGGAAAGTAAGGCACTCGCAAAGGATGGGAAACATGCCACCAAGCTCATACACTGGAAGCAGAAGCAATTCCAACAGATTATTCTAAGTAACCTGGACCCTCATCAGATGGCAGCCCTCAAACTCAAGAGTTTCTTGGTGTTCCCTCCTCAGAAAAGATGCAAAGAATCTCCCTTAATTACTCTAAATTTTTCTATGAAATATAATGAGTCTTGCTCTCCAAACCATTGTATGGCTGTGCTACCATCCTCCTTATCCTTTCCTCTGCTTCTGCTTTTGGCACTCCTGAGCTTCTTGAAAGTGTCCCCTATTCTAAAGAAAAAAAAAATCCACTTTCAATGGTTCATGTAGCACTTTAACCACTCCAGGATGTGGATAATTGTAGGCAAGAGAAACAATGTGCTGTGGGGTGCAGGTGTGGCCTGAATGGCTCTGTACCAGCTCAGTGCACAGCCTGACAATGCAGCTGCAATTTGTAATATGATGGTTCATTACCAGTCCATGAGCCACAGCCTCTGTGGGCCCTACTGTGTGTGGCAAAGCTCTCCTTGACATCAGGACCTGAATAGAAATCTCTGTCGAGGCATATAGAACTCACATTAAAAAAATCAAAGTCAATTAAGCACATTGTTGGATAAAATGAAACCAAACAGCCCATAATAGGCTGCTGTGCTGGAGGAGAGCCCTGCCACTGCCTGGCTCCCAGCTGCCTGCTCTGCCATTCTTCTTACTCATCCCTGTGGAACAGATCCACTACTGAGCTTGTTCGTGGCTAATGTGTGTGTGACAGCCACCCTGAGAGCCACCAAGGGAGAAACAGGAGCTGCTGCACCTCAGCTAAAGAGGCAGGCTCTGGCTGAAACAAGCTGTTCCTGCTGGAGATTGCTGCCACAGGAGAGTAACAATGTTCTCTCCCTAGTGCCTGGCCGTGCCTTTTGTTTGTGTGTCCCTGCTTGCCCTGGTGACAATTCCCCTTGTTAAGGAAGCCCTGACTTTTCCACATCAGAACTAAAACCAGGGATTCTGAAGCAGACTTACTGAAGAGGTGGGTCTCCTGGGTTGGGCTGAAGCAGACAGTAGCAATGGGCTTTTTGTGAGCCTTTATCTCTCCGTAGCAGAAGTCGGCTGCCACGTGGATCAGTTTGACAATGCCTCTCCTCCCTGCAGCTGCCAGGATGTTGTGAGCTTTCTTGCGGCTCTCGCCGACCACCATTGTGAGGGTTGTCCACGCAACGCTGAAGAACTCCTGGGACACAAGGAAAACAAGACTGGGGTGACACAGAACAGACAACAGCCAGCAGGGTGCTGGCTGTCAGCTCACAGAAAACACAACTGTCACAAGTGCTACTCAGGTGAAATGACACGGCTATTTAAGATGGAGCATCGAAACTCAAAACAGCTCTCAAAAGAACGTAAACTACAGAAGGAGGATGTTTATTCCTCTGTGCTGTCAAGCAGGCTCAGCAGTCAGACACACCTGTGTGAGGACTGGCAGGCTAATCTCCTAAACTAAAAAAAAAATTAAACCTAAAACAGGCTAAAAGGCTAAGCAAGCAATGTTTATTATCTGTCTTCATCTTAACACCTCTCCACACTAACACTTTCTTTGTAATATGTATTATCACAGATTGTAATTATTAGAGATTGTGGTATTCCCATTCAATGCTTACCCTTCCCACTTGCAACCCACCTCTGTAGCCACTTTATACTTTTTCAGTACCGTCCCTGTCTCACAATCAATCAGACAGACAGATTCCCCTCCACAGGTTGCCACAGTTCTGGAGGAGCTCACAATGGGATCTGAAAGAGGAAAATAATGGGTGAGAAGTTCCCAGGTTCAGGGATAACACATGAAGACTGCAGCTTATCACTGCATGGTGCTCTCCCAGTCTCCTGTTTTCAAAGTCAAAAGAGAAATATGTAAGCAAGTCTCTTCCTGACAACGGAGAGTACAGCTTGAAGGAGCAGGGGTCTAAGGCATGGAGTCCGCTAGGATTCCAGAGCCAGGTGGTTCTGGGAATCCTGCAAACCTCTTAAGAGCTCACCTTTCCTGGCTCCAGAGTCCAGCACTGGCTCGAAGACACAGGACCAGAGCTGCGTTTTAAAATCCTCGCGGCTGTTGCCTTTACTGTGACACTGAAGAAAATGCAATGGCTCTGCACTGACATCCTCCTACAATAAACCATCCACATTTAGAAAATTCATTCCCCTGACAGGGTTTGCCTGTGACTGCCTTGACAGACCCCTCTGCTGAACACAGCAATCTGAGTTAAACTCGAGTACTTTTCAGCCCGTCTGTGCTATGGAGAACAGGAGAGACTGAGGTGCCACAATGCTCAAGACTCCTAAAGCAGCAGGGAACTGTTTAGCAAAGGTGTGCCCAGCAGACCCCAGCAGAGAACCCCATTTCCTAGAGCAGAGAAACGTGGAAAACCCTTTAGATCCCCACTGGCCTGAGCTGAGGGGGAAACACCTTTCCCCATGCAGCCCCTGAGTTGAGAGCAAGGCTTGCCAGTCCCATTTCTAAGCACAGCTTGTCAGTGCACCACCTTGGAGCGCTGGTCCATCCATCCCCCAGAGGGGATCCACTGGGGTCTCCTGGGGGGGTCCTTCTCTCCCTTGATGCCTCTGAGAGATTTAAAACAATGACAAAAAAAAACCAAACTAAAACTCACAATATATTTGGCCAACTATGAGCTCCGAGCTGTGCAGAGCTCTGAAGAAAGCTGAAGGCAGCTCCTCCCACTCTAAACCAAGAGGCCCAAAGCCAGTCCCAAGGGTGCTGATGGACGTACCTTGCGCTTGGAGTTCTTCACGGGGGTCAAGGTAACCACGCTGCTGTCCTGCTCCTGGCTTATCTGTTCCCCTGTCATCTGGCTGGATCTTCTGTTGCTCTGCCCCCTGGGAAACTGCTCTCCATTCTTCTGTGTCCCTTCAGCTCCCTGCTCAGGGGTTGCCTCCTTGGCTGGTTGGTTTGATGTTCTTGGTTTATCAGGAGCTGGGTCATTCTCTACATGAGTGGATTTTCTGGGATTAACTGCAGCTTCCTCCTCAGTGTTTGCCTGGGTCTTGGACCTCTTCTTCCCAGGGCTTGATTTTGAATGATTTCTTTTCCTCTTGCTGGGTGTTACTGTGACCTGTAAGGCACGTTGTCATGTTGTCAGGTTCTGCAGAAGGCTTTTAGCTTCCCCGAGATGTGTGGATAATTTGTAAGTTAAAGACATTAATTATTCAAATGCAAGTATCCTCCCACGGTTATAGACTGGGTTCCAGGCATCAGGCAGCTGAGAGCTGCAGGGTTCCTAGAGGCAGAAGCTAATGAAAACCATGCAGACAGCCTCCTTTTCAGCTCCCTTCCCCTGTCGCAGTTATTTGCAGTTTATATACAATGTGGAAAACCAAACCTGGCCTATGGACCACAGGGGTTCAGTCTGCAGCCATTTCTAAGCAGGCAACACCAGCAGAGCCTGGCCAAGCATCAGCCCAGGTCTCTAATTAAAACATCTCTTCCTAGAGGAGAGGTGGTGTGAGTAGGATTGCACTCATTAAGTGGTTTTGGTCGCCCATGAGAATGGAAGCTCTCTCAGGGAGCAACTCCACCTTCATATTTTTGGGAAAGCTTCAATCTGGCTGTAAAGAAGAACCCTGAGATGTTGGATACAGGCTGGAGCCTGAGACTGCCCCTGTGGTTACCAAAGGGTCATAAGTGTGAATGGACAAGAGCTGCTGAATTCCCAGGTAACAGAAAGAACATGGCTAATGTAACTGGAAAAATCACATACCTGAGCCACGTCTTCTGCAGCTTCACTGGGGCTTTCTGTGCTTTCTTCCTCATTCTCATCTGTCTTTTCCTCTGGTTCTGTATCAGAGTTTAACTCCAGACCTAGTGAGTGTGCCAGAAACTCTTCTGCAATCATTTTCACCTGAAAAGCAAATATGTGGATATGTTAAAAAAAAAAAGACTACAAAAAAGCCACAGCACGTCAAGCTCTGATGTGTCACGGCACAAAGAGCTGCTTTGCTGAGTTTTTAGTATCTGCTCCCACTATTCTGTGTGAATTTCACAAGTGGTGGAGAAGTTCCCAGGTGACATTACATGACCCAAGAACTTCACTTTGTCATGGGCATTCAGAGCACACAGCAGTGGAAACAACAGCACAGCAATAAAACAAGACAAAAAGAGAGGTGGAAGTCTCAACTGTATGTATGAACAAACAAATAAAACAAATGTTACAAACTAAATGGTGTCTTTCCCCGCTGGGAGCAGCTACACTTCTGTCATTATCTTTACTCTTTCATCAAGAATAAAAGTTACTATTAAACTAATTTGCAAATAATTAAGTATTAAGGATATTGCAGTCTGATTAAGTAGTACAAGTATCATTGTTGCTTACAAATTAAAATATAATATTTAATGACAGCCATTTCAACTTGGTGCACATTTAGTCCTGGTAGCTGCTTAACAAAGCAGCAAAGAAAGAGAAAGAGCACCCAAATCCATGGAGTGTTTTAATCCAGTCCATGCAGAAGCAGGAGCAGGGTCCTTGCCTGGAGAACAGGAGGGGGGCTGGGATGTGACCTACCCGCCAGCGGGTGAACTCGCTGAGTGAGCTGGGCCCATACACCACATTGGTCTCTACTGACTTCAGGAACTTTTTCTTGATGGACTTCACCTGCTCAGCTGTGTATTTCTCAGGGAGTTGGTCACTGAAGAACTTTTTCCAGTGAGCAGTAACCTAGGCAGAAAGACTGAGTTTATTAAACAGAAAAGCACAAGAGAACTTGTGAAAGCCTATAAGAAGTGACCAACCCTGAGTGCTGCACCCTGTGTGATAGCACCACTTTAATTTATTTATTCATGTTCAAATGACCTCCTTTCAGCTAAGGAGAAAGTCAGTTCCTCTGCACCAAGCTGGAGTGAGTGTGGCTAAGCAGACACTGTCAGCAGGGACCCTTTTAGAGACATACCTGGACTCCAAAAGGCTGCTGACCTACAGGATGCTCACCTGCCAGCACAGGTTTCCCATTGGAGTTTCTGGTGGGCAGTAACATCCATCAGCATTTGGGCACAACAGACATTTTTACATTGAGACACAGGACTAAGAACTGAGCAGGCAGGTACAAATCACATCAGGGAAAGGCATCAGGGCACAGACACCACAAAAAGAACAGCACAGGGGAGTGTTTGGTGTCTCATTAAACAGCCAGCCATGATCAGCTGTCTGGGACGAGAGGCTGAGCAGCTCTCAGAGACCCTTTCAGGTTCACAGGTTTTATTCAGACAACACTCAGCACAACTCATCCCAGTTTTCAGTATCTGAGTTTTCCCCCACTGTTACACAGAAGGAATTAAGAAGATCAATTAACTAGAATACAAATGGTAAGAACAGTAATACACAAAAATAACCAGCCAATCAAACCTTTTTCATAATTGAACAATAATTTTGCTCAAGATCACAATGATGCCTTGTGGGGACAATCTGTCAGGAGCTAAATTGTGTAGACAAATGAGTGAAAACAGAGTTTTAAACATTCACAAATGAAGAAGAAAGAACAAATCCTTGTTCCTGGTGAATGCTGGAAAAAGCAGGATTATCCAGAGCCTGGTTTTGTTCTCCCCATTCCTGGGGCCTGGACAGTAACTTAAATTAGATGGGGAGGTGTTTGCAGCTGTTCTGGCAGCATCAGGCTTCTCCCATTCCTGAATGATGATCAGAGCAAACTGAAAAACTACAGGATCAGACACAGACCTGGTTGGCCCTGCTCCTGTTACTTAAACCAAAGGCAAACTGCCTGCACAGAACAGGCACAGCAGACACCAGCAGTGACCAGAGACAGCAGCTGTAAGGCATTTCCTAAGTGGCCCTTTCTGCAGGTTGGGCTCAGATCATACCAAAGGTTTTGCAAACCACTTGAAGGCTGTTTGCAGTTCTGTCACTACACTGAGCACAGGATTTATTATTTTTGAGGTGTTTAGAGGTTAAGGAAATAACCCATATCTTACCTTGCTGGTGAGCTTATGGCTGTTGACACGCCTCACATGGTTGGCCAGTTTGGTTATGTCCTTGCCATTGAGCAGACGAAGATTTTGCAAAAGAAACATTACTTTATAGTCATCATTGAGCTAGAAAGAGAAAACACTGCAGTTATAAAATTTGTGGTACTCGCTTTACCTTTAGTCCTTGATTAAAATACAGCCTATATGAGAATGATATATTTAGTAAGGGAAAGCCATTTCATAAAATCTCTCATCTGAGGAACCAGTCTGCCTTTCCAAAGCACAGAGGGCACTAAAACTAACACAGATATTAGGATATTAGGAAACTAGCATTAGATATTAGGAAAAAACTCTTTACTGTGGGGGTGGTGATGCACTGGCACAGGTGCACAGAGAAGCTGTAGCTGCCCCATCCCTGGGAGTGTTTAAGACCAGATTGGATGGGGTTCTGAGCAACTTGGTCTAATGGAAGATGTCCCTGCCCATGCCATGGGGTGGAGCAAGATGAGCATTAAGGTCCCTTGCAATCCAAACCATTCTGTGTTTCTGTAAGGACATCTCTACAGAGTCATTCCTGCATTTTACACTAGCAGAAGCATAAGGTACTGTGCCTGATAAGCCACTTAAGACAGGACTTTGTCCTGGAGAATCAAGACACAGATCTTATTATCTGAGTGGTTTTGGGCAAGTCAGTTCTGCAGATTGAGAAACAGTGGCACAAAGTGGTTAAATGTTACACAAAGGCTGGCTGCTTTCTCAAATGACCTAGCACTTGCTGCCCAAGAACAATATGTAAGAACTTTGCACAACTGCTGTTTGTTTGCCTCTCTGTTGAATGTAAGGAGGGGGGTAACTCACTGTCAAGTACACATTGTTCTCATAGGTCAGCTCCTCGAGCAGAGGGAACTGTTTCAGAGCAGTTACATCTTCCAGCTTGTTATTGCTGCAGTTCAGGACACGCAGATCAGGGAGGGTTAGGCTGTTGGGAAATTTGTCCAGTAAATTATCAGAGAGATCAAGTTTCTGCAGGTGCCTCAGGCGGGAAAACAAGCGCGGGTCTAAATCTGCAGTCTTCAATTGCAGCTTGGACAGGCTGAAAACAAACCAAAAAACCCAAAAAATCACCCATGAACTATCTGTAGCTCATTGAAAGAACAAATACTGATTTCATAGCATAGACAGTCCCACCTGGTGGCATCTCAGTCCAGCACAACTCACTGGGTACAACTGACCAAACCTGCTTTTTCTGGTGTGTGTGTTGGTTTTTTAGGGTTAATTCCACTATCTGTTGAGTTATCACTTCCTTACAATGGAAGCACCATTTTGTTAGTTTTTAACATTTTTATAAAGATGAAATAACTAAAAAGTGTTTAAAAAATTTTTGTTCTATTATCAATCTCAATAAATAGTAAAACACAAGAGATATAAAATTTGACACCATTCTATCAAAAACGAACTTATTTCTTAGTTACAATACTTTGTACCTGTTTTTCAGCCTATCAACTTTCTATCAAGTTTTAAGAATTCTTTTCAAATCCATTTCCTACACTGGTGGCAGCATTCTGGATTGGGAGCATGCTGTGGGATAGCTAATGTGCCTGAGCTAACAGCCACCATCAGAGACTCAGGTCTGCCAAAGTACAATTAACCTGCAATTCAGATAATCTCCTAGGGGTAATTGAGCTGGCTGGGAGCAGTAAATCACCAGAAAAGTTCTTATTTTACAGGAAAGAATTACTACACCTCTAAAAGGTTTTGTATTTTATTCCTGTGCAATGTTGATTCTACAGGACAAGCTGTGGCAATTCAAGACACTACACCCTCCACAGAATGCTCTACATTTATTATTTCACAATTCATGCCAAGTGTAGAGTGTGTCCCCAAATAACCTGGTTGTTTTCAAAGAACTAAGTTGACCAAAAAAAAAAAAGCATTTTTTGCATTTCTTTTACAGTGAGTTTTGCTGCAAAACCTTCCAATGGTAAATGTAGATATTCACCTAACAAAATCCCAAAACTGCCACCAAAACAGAACTTTGTCCTGAAAGATGAAGTGGTATAATATTGGTGAGGGGAAAAGAAATAACCCTGCTCTGTAAGAAAGTGAAAACTATATAATATAAGCAGGGTTATTTATATTTGGTTAGATCATTTAGGTGAGCTCCAAAGGGAGCTTCCAGTCCTGGCAGCCAACATCTCGAGGGCACAAGCTTGAGTTCCTTTAACAAACAGAATCTCTTTCTCTAATGACCAGTTACAAAAATAAGCTTCTAGATATTAATGAAGTGTGAATAAATGAGATGAATAAATCCAGAAAGCAAGATCCTTTCTCCTTCCCTTGCCATCTCAGAAGTGTAACCAGCCACTCAGAGCTGGTAAGAAAGGCTGAGGGCAATGCAGCTGGCTGCAGAGCTGTGACTGTGGTGTCCTTTTGGGAAAAAACTCAGTGGTGCTCCCCAAACAGACTTTCTGAAACATATCACAGTACGAAGCTGCATGGAGAAAGTCACACTCCAAATATCCACAGCTTCAAACATTTCCCCACCCCTCTGTTATCCAGATTACTGCAGCTGATAGTCCTCAGAGAAACATGTGAGTTTCTCACTAAAAATAATTACTTTAGCACAAGGCAAATGGAAAGAAGTAATTTAAGAGTACGTGTGAAACCCAAACCCCCTGACATCACCAACAAAACAACAAAGGTACCAGCCAGAACCTGACCAGCTGAGCCACTTGGATTGGCCAGCTCTGTGTTTAACACTTGGAAGGACACATATTTGCAATGACCTCTGTTAAGAACCTGAGTGACAAAACTGTTTTTAAGTGATTCAGAGTTTATTCTCTCCCTCTGCAATGTTTGAGGTAGAAGGATTACTGGATATAGAAGAGATAGAACATGATGGAGGGAGAGGGAAATGGAGGGGAAATAATGCCAAAAATACTTTAAAAACCCTCTAAAATGCATGCTGTAAGATTCTCTTATTCACATTAAGCAATTGCTAGCAAAGATGCAAGGGCTTTGGGGGTAGGGATGATACCTTGGGGTTAGGAAATCAGGATCCAGCCTTGAGCATACAATAGAAATGTCAATAAATGGTGACACCTGCCAACAACCTCTTTAGTGAATGCAGTGCCACCACTGCTCACTGATCCTGCACTGGGAATGCCCTCTTAGTTCTGTGCTTTGAAACTCTTTTTTTTTTAAGTAAAAAAATGTTTAGGGGAAGAAAGACATACAGATAAAAAGACATTGTCAGGTTAAATTAATGTGGAATTTTCCATGGGCCTGTCTGCACTTACTTCAGCGTCTCGATCTTTCGGAGCCTCGTAGATCTTGGAACTGCTCTTTCCAAAAGAAGTTCTGTAGTAATTTTTGACATTTTTAACCTCCACCTCTCTGCTGGAATCACTAATCAGTCAGATGTAGGATGTCTTCTGGTTACCTTCCTGATAAAACAAAGGGGAATAAGAGGAAATGCTTTCAGCAGCTCCAAGGGAGAAGGAAAAAATGGTATGAGGTTATCTACTGTTTTTGCTGCTGTGTTGGAAGTCACCTTTTTTATTTGGTTGAAATGAACATGGCAGAGACTATTATTAGATTGGGCACAGGCTCCCAGCACACTGATCCAATCCATCTCCAAAACAACAGGGATACATCCCGTGGCTGTTGGAGTGACAGACTTGCTGTAGGTGAAAGCTGTCCATGAGTGATGGCACCCAGGACCAGGACAGCATCACAGGTACTTCTTTGTGCCTCTCCTGGGCTCTGCTCCAGGAATTCCAACACTCTTTCAAACAAAAAGCAGCAGTAAGAGTCAATACACTTGCTGTGAATGTTTTTTTCCCAATAAAGTGACACTGAGCTCACCTGGCTAGCTGGAGAGACTCTTGCCTGACGACTACTGAATTCCCAAAAATTTTCGAAAACTAAATTAACCAGCAGAAATTCAAAGACACACCAATCAAGGACAAAAAAAATTAGCAGAGTTCTCTGTCTTGTTGGTGATTAACTGATATTTCAGTAGACACACACACACACACACAGGGATATGCTGATATTTGGAATAACAGTGCTGCCAGGGCCAAAAGAGCTCCATGAAATGACAGGACCAGGGCTGCCCACTCCTCCTGACACAGATTCCAAGAGAGGGAAATAAAAGAGAACAGAGCTCCAAGGCCAGGCTCGCTCCTGTCGTTCTGTGTTAGATCAATGCTGTCTAAATGCCACTCCAGCACATCGTGAGGGGCACACGGGGCACTGAGCTGTCCTTGGGTTTGGCTTCAGCAGCACCACACACCTCCAGCACCTGCAACATTGTGTGATGAGCAACGGGGCACTACAACATCCTGTACACTGAAATACTGTATACAAGCACAGAGAGCTGAACTGAAAACCAGTTCAAACAGCAGCTGTTTGGGATTTGATCCTTGAACGACAGAGCTCTCCCTGAGTCAAGCCACAGGGTGAGGCTTGTCCAACCAAACCTCCCTCAGATCCTGTGTCTAATAACATTGTGACTGGACATTGCCATCACCCTCTCTTTGGTACAGTGACACCCAGAGCCGGCTGTGTCAGGGTAGAATGGTGACACCCTGAGCCGGCCGTGCCAGGGTAGAACACTGACACCCAGAGCCGGCCGTGCCGGGGCAGGAGCCGCAGGGAAGGCCGGGCACCGCATGCCCCATCCCGCACACCGCGGTGATACTGCGGAGGGCGCATTCGGTCACCGCGGGGCTGCCGAACGCCGGGGTTATTCCCGGGATCAGGCCGCTCCTGCCCCACCGCAGCTCTCGGGATGGAGCCCGCAGCCGGGCACCGCCTGACCTGACCGAGCTCGCTCGGAGCTGCCCTGCGCGGCCCGGGACGCGATGCCGCCATAGTGACAAGGCCACGGATGCCGGCGCTGCCCGCACACGCCGCGGCGGCCTCCGGGCCGCGGGATATCACCGGCCGAGGGCGCAGGCCGCGGCTCCGCCCGTGGGCAGGGCCGGCCCGGCCCGGGCGGGGCAGGCGCGGTCCCGGCCCGTCACCGCCGCCTCCGGACACCGAGCTCCGCGACGGGCCGGTGCCGGCCGCGGCCTGAGGCGCCCCCGCGGGGCGTGCGCCGCGCCTACAACTCCCAGCGTCCCCCGCGGCGCCGAACAGCGGCGCGGAGCCCGGGCGCAACGCGGGGGCTGCTGGGAGCGCGAGTCCGCCCGCACCCCCCCACCCCCATCTTCCACCCCCGCCGCCCGGCCGCGCGGCCTGCGCCCAGCCCCGCTGCCCTCACCTGGAAGCGGCCGGGAGGAGGAAGAGGAGCCGGGGAGGAAGGAAGGGCGGGAGGAGGAGCGGGCCGAGGGAGGGGCTGCGTCCTCGGGATGCGGGCGGCGGGCGGAGCGGCGGGCTGCGGCTGCAAGGGGATCCGCTCCTGCCTGCTCTGCGAGGGGCCCGCGGCGGCCGCTCCGCCCCCGCAGGTACCGGGGAGGGGGCGGGCGGCGGGGCGGGGCTCGGGCGGAGGAACCGGGGGCGGCCGGCGGGGGCCCCTCGGGGCGGGACCCCGCGCCCGGAGCGGGACCCCCGCGCTCACCCGGCGGGGACAAGGCGGAGCCCTCCCCGCTGCTGGGAATTGTTCGCCTCAATAACGCTCGGAAGCCCAGTGGGAGCTCACCTGAGCCTCCTCACGTGTTACGTTCACGTTCATTTGTTACAGCTCAGCCTTGTGGCCCGCGCGATTTTCATCAACTTTCCTCATTCAACGTTTTATCGCTATGACAAACCGTATCTCTGCAGCAATGCCCACCATTAATCTCCTTATACCTGTGGCCCTGAGCATCATCGGTTCTTCCCTGCCTTTGCAAGATAAAGACATCACTAGAAAAAAAAAAAAGTGGCTTCGAGCAAGCAGCACATTGATGCTGCAGCTGGAAAAAAAAATAGCAGGGAATAGCTGTTTCCCCAAAACCATCTGTAAAATTTCTCTTTTCTGCAAGAATACCGTACAGTTTTCATGCTGCACTAGCAAGATTGCAGGGGTAAATAATGGAAATATCTTACTACTTTCTTTTTCCTTTTCTGTTGATATTTCCACAGGGAGAAGATAATTTCACTTACTGCCCAGCAACAGGCCTAGCTAAAGGAAATGAGCACTCGGAATTTGCTGGTTGGGCATTTCCCTTTCCAGGGGTGTTCCTGGCGGAGGAGTTCATTAGTGAAGATGAAGAATGTGAGATCGTGGAACTGATGGATCAAGATGACTGGAAACCATCACAGTCTGGCCGAAAGAAACAGGTTGGACTTTGAAAGCACAACAGATCTTAGAGCCCTCTGGAAAAGGAAAGCTGTTTTCAGTTAAAAGCCAAAATACTGAGATGCTTCATTAAGTGGTTTCCTTTGAAAGCTTTTCCTGAAATCAATGTCAAGAATTACCTGTAATTAAAATCAACTTCTTGCAAAAACACATGATAATTATAACAGAATTTGATGGTGTGTGTTCAAGCATTAAAGTTCACACAATCTCCAAGGGAAAGAAGTGGGTGTTCAGATTTGGTTTTACTTTATAAATCCAGAGAGATTAATGTAGATTCACTGAGTCCTTTTGCAACCTGGCAACCAGGTCACTGGAAAGAGATGAGAACAGAACTCTGCAGGAACAGCCTCTCCAAAAAGACTTGTCCTAGATTTTTCCTTTACACTAGCTTTTCCCTCCCTCTTCTTTTCCAACAGGACTATGGACCCAAAGTGAACTTCAAGAAACAAAGGCTGAAAGCTGGCAGCTTTACTGGCTTGCCGAGTTTCAGCAGGAAGATTGTGGCACAGATGAAGGCCTGTGCTGTGCTCAGTGGTTTCTTACCTGTGGAACAGTGTAACCTGGACTACAGACCAGAGAGGGGCTCTGCCATCGACCCCCACTTTGATGACTGGTGGCTCTGGGGGGAGCGTCTGGTCAGCCTGAACCTGCTCTCAAAAACTGTGCTCTCCATGTCCTGCGATTCAGAGGACACCATCCAATTATTTCCCGTTTCCAGTAAGGAGGAATTAAGTCCCCCTGCACCTTTCACGCAGACATCGGCGTGCAGAAGTTCAGGAGAAGAGGGAACCAAGTGCTTTTTGTCCCCCAGGCTGGTTCCGGGGAAGGAGGTGAGTGTGGCCATCCTCTTACCGCAGAGGTCGCTGGTGGTGCTGCACGGGGATGCCCGGTACAAGTGGAAACACGGCATCCACCGCAGGCACATCGAGCACCGCCGCGTCTGCATCACCTTCAGGGAGCTCTCGGCGGAGTTCAGCGCCGGGGGGAGGCACGAGGAACTGGGCAAAGAACTGCTACAAATCGCTCTTTCCTTTCAGGGGAGACCTGTGTGATCAAGAGGTTGCATTTTGTCGGGAGAAGTGTAAAATGAGGTGTGGAATTTGTATGACAAGGTTTATTTCTGAGGTGGGTGTAAGGAACCCAGGTGTGTGCAGAGATAAGCTCAATAAAATGAAGATTTAACAGGTAAAAGGGGTGAGCTTTGGAATCTTCTGGGCAATGGGAGCTTTTAAGGCAAAGTCAGAAATGAGAGGTTGCAGTCATTATCTGTGTTCTAACAAAAAAACAAACAACCAGTTCCTAAACACTTAAAAGAACCCAAGAAAGTTAGAAACATTAAACAGAGTATCAAACAGCCCTTGGCACAGATTTTAAGCTCTCCTGCCCCATTCTTGATACTGTCAGACTGGTTTGAATGTTGCATCCAGCCCTGGGGGTACAACTATCCCCTCGCCCACCTCAGACAGGTCCTGTAGAGACCAGGTCTCAGGGGAGAAAGGCAAGCAGGTGTCTCTCCACAGACAGTACAAAACACTGAGAACTAATTAAAGCAATTATCCTTTGCTGAGGATTCATGCTCTAAATATGAGGATTAATCATAAATTCCATGTGTGACCCATATCTTCTGGGGCCAAAGAGCAGCATTTGCAGAGGGCCAGTGCTGACTCTTGAGGCTTGGGCAGAGATCAGACCAAAGGCCTGCACAGACTGTGTTATTTTCTGATCATTTGTCATCTCTGAACCCTGCTGTCAACTCTCAGTAGCAAGAGTCTGATTTTGGGAATTAGCTGGGCAACAGACTGCAACCCTGGCAGCTATCATTTATTTTCCTGGCACCCCCAGCAGTCAGGTTTGAATCATGCCTCGTACCTAAGATTCAAGCAGTCATTTGCAGCAGAAGCTGATCTGAGGCCATCTGTCTGCTCTGAACAAACTTCTGTGCTCTTGAAAATGAAGTTGTGCCGTGGAAGAAGCGTGATCCTTCAATAAACACAGTGCTGCCATGGCAGCCCTTCAGCACAGTCTCACCTGCAGCAGGAAAACACCACCGTGCCACCAGCAGGCAGCACTGCCTGCCTTTGGTTGGCAGGGAGAGGGGACAGACAGATCTCAGCGTCCCTGCACTGCTGTGCTCGGCCCTGCACTGCACAGGATTCACTGCACAGTAAAGCACTCCTGCCCTCCTCTGCTTTTCTGCAGGGGAGGGAGTTCTTCACCAAGGACAGGTACCAGGAATCAGATGGGTCAATCAGGATATTTTTTATCCTGATTAAAAGCCAAAAGATACAAGCAGAGCCTTTTGTGGGCTGCAACAAGCCAGGTTCAGTTAGTGCTAATTCCAGCAGGGACCTACTAGCAGGGCTCCCACACTCCAAACCTCCATCCAGGTGGGCTGGTGAGTGTCCTGAAGCAGCAGTTCCAGCAGTCACAGCACATCCCCTCTGATGGACCCTCTTCACTGCAAAAACAGACACAGAACAGGCAGGCCACACCTGCTCACAGCGAGCTCTGTCCCAGGAAATTCCTCATAGGCTGCAACTGGAAGAGGGTAGATCTAGATTAGGTATTTGCAAGAAATTCTTCCCTGGGAGGGTGGGGAGGCCCTGGCACAGGTTGCCCAGAGAAGCTGTGGCTCCTCCTGGATCCCTGGGAGTGTCCAAGGCCAGCTTGGAGCAACCTAGTCTCATGGAAGGTGTCCCTGCCCATGGCAGTGGGTGGGAACTGCATGATCACTGAAGTCCCAATCCAACCCAAAAGCAGGGAGTGTGCTGAGAGCAGCAGTTCCTCACTGTTCCCACAGCTGGCATCCACAGGGCCCAGCCTGGGAGTGGACTATCCCCAGGACAGCAGCTGGAGCTGCTGCTGGCCAGAGGGGCTTTGTCCAAGCAGGAGGAGGAGCCTGCCAGCCTGGCACAGGCACACAGGGAGGAAACCCAGCACGGGCTGTCACAGAGAGAGCAAACACTGCACCTGGATCCTCCTCACCCTTCAGTCCCAAGCCTCTCCAAGGATCTGCTCTCTGCTCACCACACTGCAGCAAATGTTGCCATTAACGCTTGGCCCGAATTTCCAGCGCTCCAATTTTACATTTATCTTGTGCTCTCAGGCTGCTAAAACACTTTCTGTGTGCATCCCTGCTGCTCCATTCTCTCCACAGTGAAAGCAGATGATGGATTCTGATGAATCAGATTGCCACAATAACTTACAGAGTGTTAGTTCATCTTGTGCTCTGCATTTGCTGGCTGAATTTTTCTGCCTTGACTGAACTGTGCAGGAAGATGCTGTTCTTGCCAGAAGATTCCAGCTCTTCCTAGCTGATATCTTAAATGTGAAAATATGCAAATAATTAAATACTGAGCCAAAAAGTGAGGGCTTTTTCTTGGTGTTTTTGAATTCCAAAACTTAATCTAGTCGCTACATAGGCATTGCTGTGCCAGTCTTTTGACATTTTTCACCTGTTAAACAGCCTCTTGGGCATCATCTTTAGATCAAAATGCAATTGCACATCCATCTGTTCAGTATTACTCCTTAAAACTTTATGTACATTTTCTCCTAAAAAGCCAGAAAACAAACAAACAAAAAAGAAAGCCAGAAAATCCTGTTTTGCAGTGTTACAAAACATTAACAATTTACTGTCAAGTACCATAGAAATTGGAGAAAGGTATGAAAATGTTTTAATCCTAATGAACTCTTAAAAGTAATTTTGTCCACTAAGCTGATATTATTAACAGAAGACAAACTTTAATGGTCTTCCCGTTATAGGAGTTTCTTGTCTCCCTAAACTTCTTGTAAAACTGGTGCCAAGACCCAGGCCCTCATTAAAAGGAAGTGCATCTAATTGCTATCTCCTTATGCACTGCAAAAGGAGAATGATTATATCTGACCAAACTTTTTTCAAAAAGGCAGAACTCAAGTTAACCCATAAAATGCTGGAGGACTTCAGCTGCCTTTCAAGAAATCAGTCTGAAATGACCAAGAAGCATAAAACTGAGCAAGTTTATCCAGTTCCTCTCACACAGCTAGACAATAACTGAGATACATTCGTTGTTCTACATTAAATATTGTTCATGCAGAGGTAAAACAAGACTAGGCAAAGCTAAAATACAGATTTTTTTTTTCTCTTAGCACTCATGGCTGTCACACCTCTGGGCAGAAAGCAACCTCCCAGCTGGACACACAGGGATTCAGGGAAATACTGTCCAAATCCAGCCAGTCAATTTTAATTACAGAAACTGCTTTGAAATGGCTGTGGAGGAGAGAACCAGTGAGTTAACCAGAAAATATCCCCCCCGGGGCCAGCTGAATTTGATTGCAGCTTGAGGGGGCGTTGAGGAAGCTTGCCTTAGCTGTTGATGCAATGAGATTTAAAAGATAAGGAATCTACAGCAGCAGGGAAACTCCAAGGCCTTTTGTTTGAAGGCAGGAAAAGAAAAGAAAGCACATTGTGAAAGGCAGGAGGAACACCTTCATCCCCCAGCCCAGGTAACCTCGAGGCAACCTGGGATTGCCCATCCTCAGCGTCCCAGAGGCAGGGAAGGGAAGGATGTGGAAGGGAAGGATGCAGGAGGATGTGGAAGGATGCAGAAGGATGTTCTCTCTGCAGCTGCACCCACCTCAGTGCTCTCCAGAAACACTTCCAGGTACGAGAGCGCTCAGGGCAGCCCTCCCTCTGCACGGTATCGCTTTCATCCGTCACATGCTCAAATCCAACACGACTCCACCTCTCACAAAGTCTCCCCCAGAGCCTCCTCTCCACACTGCAGCAGGGAGCCAGCTCGGCCCCGGGGCGATGTTAAAAATAGGGAGATCACAGAGTGGGAGCTGCCACTGAATTCGGCAAAGGGAGAACCCGATCCTGCTCCCTCCAGCTCGCGGTCGTGCCCCTTTTTTACTCCTGCCAAGATGGAAAGGGAGAGAGGAGCTCCTAACCAAGGCTGCTGCACGGGAATGATACAAAGAATTGTTGCTCCCCTGTCCTTGAGAGTTCCTTCCCTGCTTCAGGGTGGGCAGGCAGGATCCCTGCAGCGCTGCTGCCTGCAGAGGCGTTTTCCTGCTGGGCAAAAACTGGCCAAAAAAAAAATAATCTGAAGCAAGATCATAGCTGTCCCTGTGCTAAGCTCCAGTGCAAAAATTGGAGAAATAGCTCAGACAAGGTAATAGCTGGTCCAGAGAGCCACAGCCCAAGGGGGCTGAGAATTAGGGCAGCAAACCCAGAGCCCAAAGCTGGCACAGAAAGCCAACACACACCAGAGGACATCCTCAACACTCGTCCCCAGCTGAGGCTGGAAGCCTTGGGAGAAGCATCTCCGTGCAAGCATTGCAGGATTGCAGCCACACAAAACCTGGGACACTCCAGGAACGACAGAGAGGTGACAGCACAGGACAGACGTGGCCAGGCACTGCCAGATGAACCCAGACGTGACACAGCGCTGGAAGCTCTGTTGTGACAGTGTGGAAAGGCTGGCATGACTGATGGGAATCCTGCTGACAGCCACGGGGGCAGCAGCAGGAGCAAGGAGGATTTTCTGGTGCTGTAGCACAGAAACACTCAGCTGGATAAGTACAACATCCCTACTCCTTCCTTTATGGATGAACTCCCATGCTTGGGAGCACAGGTAACATTTCTGCAACACAAGTCTGGACCCAACAGTGGTGAAATGTAAATAAATTGCAGGAGCAATAAAAGCAAGTGCTGTTGTTGGGAGAGGAGTTACAGCATGAAGGTGGGTGGGTAACCTTGAGAATCGAGCAAAAATATCCCCATGAGCCTTTCATGGAAGGGAGAACTCAGTGCCCAGAGAGACACAAGAAACAGAGCTGCAAGCAGAGACAGGGAAGCACGTTATCACTCTGTTTTAGGAGCCTTTGCCCTTGGGATACCACCCCAAACTGTACCTCAGACTCACCCCTGGAGTAAGGGGGTCCCACTGCAGTCACAGATGCACTGACTTGAGACTGATCTTGAATGCAATCCCACCCAAACCTGAACGAGTTATTCTACAAAATCAAAGCAGTTTCTGCTGCTTTTCTCAATTTGCCTAAGTTCATTACATTTGCAAAAAAATTAATGATCTGGTTGTTTCCAGACAAGCTGCATTGCTTTTGCAGCACTGTATGCACAGGGGGAAGCTTTTAAAAAAGATATTGCAAAAATGGTGCAATACTTTCCTCGAGACCCTCAGCACACAGGCTCCTACTATTACTGATGTTAAAGGAGAGTGCAAAGTACAGATGAGAGATTCATCCCATCTGGTCTTGCTCTGGCCTCTCAACAGAAATTCTGTTGGTAGAGGAGCTGACACGTGTAGCACTTGGCAGAAAACTCAACTCTGATTCTGTTGTATAAACCTTTTGATTTTTATTATGGTAAAAAGAGGAGGGAGAAAGGGCAGAGTCCTGGGGAGTTCATATGAATTTCACGACCACCCCACTTCCTGGAGGACACTCCTTGTTTTTTGCATATGCAGATGAGTACAGATTAGTCATTTAGCACACAAAGACTATTTTCTTTGCTGCACATCAGCCAATATGGTACATGCCAACTGCAGCAAGAACAGCAGATGAAAGCCACAGACACAGTGCTAAGCAACTTGTTCAGCAATGCTCACATTCCCATGTAAACAAGAGAGATGAGAGGTGGTTTCCCAAAGCCCTTGACAGAGAGGAGCATTGGGATAATCTCACCCTGCTGCCCTGGGGTTTGTGTGTACTCCCTTCTGGGAAGCTGTCATGTATTACACTGCCTCAAATCCCAGTGGAATAAGGGCCCAGGGTTAAATAGAACATTATAAACATCCTTAATGATTTCAGAAACCTGTAAGGCCTCAGAGACTCTCAAACTGCAGTTTTGGAGTGCAGAGGAGGAACCTAGCACAGGATCAGGGCCAAGAAAATGTGCTTATGCTTCTTGCAGCCCTGTATCAGAAAGCCTGACTTTCCCTTAGAAGAGCTGATGATTGCAAAACACTCTTTTCTCTCCATAAAGTTACCAAAATTAATAAAACTGGGTGTTTTTTGTACAGAAGTTTTCACCCACGAGGATGCTGTGGAATTTACAAGCTTCCCTTGCTCAGCAACACAGACACGCAAGTGTCATTGTCTCAGCTGCTGAAAAAAGAAATGAGCTCAAAGGAAAGGGATAGCTCTTTAATGGCACACAGCATTCCTGCCAGATCCAGCTCAATCAGGCTCACCAGGACTGCTCCAAGTTCTACCAGAGGAGTCCTGCTTTGGTGGAGGGAGAAGGAAGCATTCATTTCTGACAGAAAAATGCTACAGTCAATTAAAAAAAGAAAAAAAAATAAAACCCAAATGATGAAATAACACAGGACTGGGCTTGTTCTCTCCAGCAAACCAGGCAAAAGGCATCAGAGCAATGCAAAAATGAAGAACACACTGGCAGATTTCTACAATACTTGCTGTCATTCCCTTTACCTCCTTGAAACTTGCTTTGTTAGTCCTTCCAAGTCTTGTCTCATTAAATTCCCTGCCACTGTTCTGTTTCAAGAATGTCCTTGTTAAATCTAAAACACCTGTAAGCCTTCCCTGGGCACTCCTGCCTCTTATTGGGAAAAAAACACGATCTTGGCACTTACTCAACCTAAAGTGACAAAGCCACTGAAGAAAGTGCCAGAGAACTTCCCAGCCTCCTGCAATTCAAAATTCTACATCCCAAGCTGTAAAAATATAGTAAAGAACAATAAGAAAAGAACATAAAAGCTAAGGCTGTTTTCTTTCTGGTTATGTATTTACAGAATACTTGCTTTGGAACAATGGTCATCAACATTCTCAGTTTCTGTTGTGCATTCCTGGATGTCCTTGAGTCAGCTGCAGGTACCCACATTAATCAGCTCTGCTCTAGGAATGAGCTGCCAGTTAATTGTGGCTGCACTGACAGCCAGGGAGTTCTGACATGTAAGACAGGTCCTACACACACACACACACACACAGAGGCTTTTGAGACAGCCAATGCAGTTTCACTTTTGGCAATGGAATATTGCATTTGTAAAAAATACAGATTTTTGGCTACCAGTGTTAAGGTAGATAAAGTTTTGACCTTGAACACCACGGCAGTGTCAACTTAAGTACCAAGTGTGTGGGACCAGAACCAGGGCAGAGCCCCCAGCACGTGGAACAGCACAAGAACCCACAGCTAGAAATGGCAGGCAAGTAGCATTTACAGATTTAAGCCTCAAGAAAATCCATCCCTGGTGCAGCTCACCAAGCAGCAGCCCAGGTATTTTGCTCTCAGCCCTGGCTGAGCTGTGTGCAGGCTCTGTCACACCACCTGCATGCCTCTGTCATGCCCATCTAGCTGCACTTTCAGTTTGTGGAGCTCCTCGATCTCCCGGTTGTGCCGCTCCGTTTTGTGCCGCACCAAGGAGCGGTAGAAGTGGATGGTGAAGACGACAAAAATCAGCCCCACGGGGACCATGATGATGGTGGACACCAGTGCTGACTGCCACCCCGCGTGGCTGCTGGGCTTCTCCACGTTGGTGGTCTCATTTTTCAGGATGGAGCCCACTGGCAGGAATTTTATCCAGCACAGGAGCACGACTTCGGCAAGGAAAAGGAGGATTCCCAGGACGGTGGAGAAGCCCCAGGCCAGCTCGATGTAGGGGTGCATGCGCTCGTGAGGGGACTCGCTGATGGAGTTCAGGTTGTGGATGTTGCTCACGGCCTCCACGTTGGGCAGGATGCAGGTGCTGATGAGGAGGGCGAAGAGGTGAACGGCCACCAGCACCGTGGTGCAGGCGCTGAAGGCGATCAGCAGCATCTGGGGGTACTTGTACTGCACCTCCAGCTGCACCTCCACCATGGCCACCTGGGGGAGGAACAAAGAGCTTGTCAACACCTGCTGGTTTTCCTCTTTTCAAGGCTTTCAGCCAGGAAAGCATCTTGATTCAGGAAGAACATCTAAGGTCAAGTACACACTCCAGAGGTTTTTTGGAATGGCAGCCCAGATAGATCACTGCTGTCACCCAGGAGGACACACGCACCGACTGCGCTGTGGCCCTTCTGAGAACGTGGTTTTCTCAAACAAATGTCTCTGAGCCACAGGAACTGCCCCAAACCCAGCACACAACTGAAGGAGCTCATTAGATGCCAGGTGGGGCTGAGAGGCAGCAAACAGCCTGCTATAACCCACCATCACACCCTCTAGTGCCCCTCCTTCCTTGCGGCTGCAGCACAGGAAGTTTCAACTTCAGGCGTGCAAAGAAAAGCAAAGCCAAGCAGCTCCTCTGGCCAGTGGCCAGCCAGGTTTCACTACCCACCATGGGAAGCACACAAGATACTTTACATTTCAAGTTAGCCCATAGTTAAAATAACTGCCTTCTATTCTCAGAACAGTTTATGTTTGTTTTTATTACAAATATGCCCAGATAAATAACTTTTAAGTTATTTATATCCTCAAATTTCTCCCTGGAGAGGTAATAACTCAGTGATACACCCAGCAGAAGTGGACAGCTACTGGCTTATGGGTGTGCTCAACAACTTGGGAGTCTGCTTCCCAAAACAAGAGCTATCACACAGCAGCTCTCTAAAGCTATTTTTACTTTAATCAAATAAAGCTTAAGCAGACTATGTGCAAGAGAGCAGGAGGCTCTTTTGAGATCACAACTGGAGTCCTGGTTTAGCTTAAGAATTTTTATAATCAAGCTACCTGTGAAGCAAACCAGTACTGTGTGGTGGCATCCCTGAAAGGGCAGCACAAACTTTTTGCTAAGACGAGACACAAAAGCAGTGGACAAGATTATCAAACATTTCTCTCTAGCAGCTGGCTTACATTCGTAGCTGCACTTCATGATTTGCAGAGAAGTTAACTTTCTTGGCAGCAAGGAAAACCTCTGGTGATCCCAGCTGACCTGCTGCTCCAGCACAGCACAGCTGGAAAGAAGCCCCTCTAAAGAACATAATGAGAAGGGAAAGTTTCAAATCTGCACTTGATTCTGGGACACAGAAGGATTTTGCAGAACTGACTCACGAGTCTGTTATCCAGACTTCACATGAGACTCCCCTGAGCAGCCATTTCAGGCTCTGTATAATCACCTGCACCACTTGCTCTGGCATTACTTGTTCATAATATTATTTAGGCACTGGAAGATTAGGGGTATGCTCATGTTGTCCCTGCTGGAAGCCCTGAAAAGGATTAAAGGGGATGGAAACCAGCTGGCATGACTGCTGCCTTACCTACATTTGCTCTAAAACCCTTAAGAGCACAGTCAAGTCTGAACACATTTACCAGCAAGCAAGATACAACATGGAAAATGGTCAATCTCTACAAGTCTAGATTTTATAGCTGCATCAACTATTTAAGACATTAAAGACACCAAAATTACTGTGACAGTTCTTGAGCATTCCCAGCCTTCTGTTCAGGATTTTACCTTTGTTTTTATCACTCCTGGTTGCAGTTTACAGTAGTAAACAGTACAGCAGTTCTTGTTGTATAGCAGAGAAAATCCTAACACAGGACTGGCTTCACTATCAATTGCAAGGTCAATTTAAACAGAACAGACTTCATGTTGCCTTGTGTTTGTTCTCTTTGCAGCTCCCCTTATATTGATTTGAGAGGGAGGAGATCAGACTTATTCTCTGCTTCACTGTACAATGAATTTGTACAGCACTGTGGTTGCCAGTCACGCCCCATCAGCCAGGAAAACCTGCAGGTACATTGTTCATTATGGGGTGCTGTAATACCCAGAGACACAGCTGAATGGGAATTGTACCTGCATGTCCAATTTATAGCTTTATATTAAAGCTGAAAGCCTGGCTGATGTCAACATATCAATTTCTGCTTGTTATCCTTCACATGAGCAGCATTTTTCAGCTAATTGGATGTTTCCTCCCAGACTAACCTATTCCCCAGGGCGAGCTTCAGCTGTGCAATGTGATGAATTTTTAACACTGACTGATGGCTCAGTAAGAGGTATTTCAGGGAAAAACACCAACAATCCAGATTGGGTAGCAAGGCAGAAAAACAGTTCATTTAACCCAAACAAGTACTGAAAAGGTGAGTGAGCTCTTACTGCTTTACCCAGCACAGGCTGTCATGTCATTCCCTGACCGGGATAAGAGAAAGAGGACAAGCTGACATAACCCATTTAAAAATCATTAAATAAGCTGTCTAGCCTGTAAAACTATTAATATGTCATGTTTGATACAATTATACTCTTCCATGTAATAGCCCCTTTATTTTAACCTCTTCCCAGAAGCAACTTTACAAGGCTGAGCTCTCTGCCAAGCCATAGAATATTTCAGCACAGGCTTAATTTTAAGCTTAAGAATAACCCAGTTGAACTCCAGAATTACAGGATCAAGGGCTCACAACATTTTAGAATTAAACTGTAGTTAAATTACATAAAATGATGGTGGGGTTTAGACCAGTATAGCTCAGACTTGTCCACAACAAGGATGTTCTTCATTTGGAGAAATTTAGACCTAGACAGATAATATCAAGCAAAAGGATGACAAATGGCTTAACATAAACCATGACACATTCACACAGATGGTTTGGCAGACTGTAAAAACAACCACTCCATTAGATCTGTCAGGGTTTTTGTTTTGGTTTGTTTTTGTTTTTTTTTAATCAAACACATATCCCATAGCAATTGGGTAAGTATTTAGAAGATGGATTAGCAGTAATAGCTCTTATTTCCATCAGGAAAATTATTAAGGAGGTTTCCTAAGCTCCCTCTAAATTTCCTTTATTTACAGCCTCCTTGGGGCAGATGCAGCTGCCCTACTGCCCACCTCCAAGCAGACCTGGCACTGGAATGACCCACATCCTCCTGACCTGCCCCAGTGCTCTGCCAGAAATACCAGAGATGGTAATGAGGAAGGTTTGCATTATTCTGCAGCCTGTCCAGAAGGAGCTGGATCAGAGCCATGGCCTGTTGATTAAATATCCATCAGCTCGAAATAATTTCAGCCAATATGGAGCTAGCTTGCATCAAACACACCGACAGGGAAGTAAATAAAGCAATAGCCAAGCCCTGGATGACATTTGTTTACATAGTCAAATGCACTCGAGGCTTTGGGGAAACTGTTTAATAGAATCACGGAATCGTTCAGACTGGAAAACACCTTTAAAATCACAGAATCCAACCACTGCACCAGCACTGCCAAATCCACCACTAATCCCTGTCCCTAAGTGCCACGTCTACACATATTTATCTCTAAATAACTTCTCTTCTTTCATCAATAGCCAAAGAGGTGCTCTTATTCGAAAGTAAACATCCGTGTACTAAACTCCTGCATACCCGTGGAGAAATAACCCAGGAGGAACAAACACCTCAGCTTTCCAATCAGCTGGGGAAAAAGCTTGCTAACAAAGAGAATTCCTTATTGCAAGAGATTTTATTTCTTAGTTATTGATTTTGGGTCTATTTCTTTCGTTAGGCTGGTGAGCATAATTAACACTACTTATACCTGTGTATATTCAACTGTACTTTAAAAAGGTTAAAGCAAATGTAAAGCCAGTGGTTAATTTTGTGTGTTTACCAAGGACTTTCAGTAACTTTCTGTAAGAGTTGAGAAAGCGTGGTTATTTTCAGAGATGTGGTTCAGCCCTGCAGTGTGGGTGGGCTGCAAGCCCCCGAGTGCCAGTGACAGCACACCCCAGCAGGGACACCTTGTGGGACCACACTGATGAATCAGTCCCCAACAATACAAAATGTTAATTTAATAATTGTTGAAGATAACAGTCACAACAGAATTCCAGAGCATGCACATCAGAGGCTTTTTAGAGTAAGAAAATTCCTGCATGAGAGAAATCTACAAGAGAGCACCCAGCTTTCTCCAAAAGAGGAGGGACTTTCTGCCCCTGCAGCACACAAGTTGGTCACAAACCAACACAGACCTTGTGGAAAGCTTTTAAGAGCATCTTTTACACACAGCCAGTGAGTGGAGAGCAATGACAAAGCAATTGAGCAGCCTTTCTCCACTCCAGCCTGCTGCCACTGAAAGCCCCACCTGCAGCTTTCCAGCCTCACTTCGGGTGACCAGCTTCATCCCCCCCAAGCTGTTTTAATGTTATGGATGATTCATGGTCTGGGGGGCTGGGGGAGGAAAAGGCAGCGGAAGAAGATAAAATGAAACAAGAAAGGCAATCTGGAAAGTTCCTGAGCTCTGTCTTTCCCTTCCAGCTTCTGAGCTGCAGGATGAAACATCTTCACATCATGTCCCACGCCACCCAGGCGCTGCCCTCTGCCCACAGAGCTCGGGAACAGCCAGGCCTGCCCACTTCCTGAACAGGAAACCTCCCCCAAACTGGTGTCAATTCTTACTCACAGTAAGCAAAAGCTGAGGGGAGATAAAGGGGCTCACACTGACACAGCATGGTGGTGTTTTAATACACAGCTCAGACAGGCCTGAGCACTGGTCTACCGACTGTCCCGGTTTTATTTGCTCACCCCTGACATGGTTCTGACCTATGCAAATCACTTCCAAATAACACCCCAGTGCTGCACAGTGGAAAGCAAGCACCAGGGATTACTTCCAATAGGCAGCACTGACAAAAATACACCAGGTTTGGCTCCCTGCAGGCTGCAGAGCCCTCTGACACCAGGTCTGAGGCTCAGGGCCTCTTCTCACACCTCAGTGGTAGAACTTGATCTCTCTGATCACGCTATGCAAACTTCAATTTGGCAGACTGTGACCCAGCCTCCACCTTATTTTAGACACCGTGACATGAGAAAACACACAGAGAAATTAAAATAACGTTCAGGACCACAGCAACCACAGGGGCCTGAAAGTGCTCCACACCCAAGAGCAGCCTCGCATGAGGGCAGCCAGCACCGGACAGCCTCGGGGCCAAAGGAGGTCCTGGATTGTTTAGCAATGCTGCTGGAGTCCTTAGGATCACTGGCAGGTAGGGGATTAGTATTTTTAAAGGGCTGACTTGGGAGTGTGTGGGTTGGCTGTTAGACAGCTCATGTATCCCTGCTGCAGTGACAGAGCCAGCCTCAAACTTTGCAGCAGCAGCCAAACAGGAGCCCCCAGGCAGATGTCTCATGTCTCTTCAGGAAACAACCCCCTGCTTCTTCCCAGGAGGAAAACAGCGATTAATAGTTGATTTGAGGCAACCCAAACACCTTCACAATTCAAAAAGCTATAAAACACATTATTACCATTGCGAATCCAGAGAGCAGAGCAGAGGTTCTGCTGGAGGCTTTCAGTTTGGCTCGGCTCAGGTACAACTTTCTCCAGGAAAGGGCTTGCACAGAGTGGTGGTTGGATGTGACCAATTCCAGGTAGCTACGCCGGACCCAGTCCCGATAATCCATGCCCTTTGTGCCAGGCTCAGAGCAGCAAGCAGGAGTGGAAGGATCCACCGGAACGTTTAATTCAGAACTCATGATGAGAGAAATGCTGAGGGAACAAAACAGTCATGTTCAAGAGGGGGTGGTGGACAGGATGAGCATTAACTACAGGAAAAGGTGCAGTTGAACGAAGTTGCCCTTGGTCAGTGGAAAATGATGGACCAAATAACATCTGTCTCCACTCCAGCCTGCTCTCACTGAAACCCCCACCTGCAACTTTCCAGCTTCACTTTGGGTGACCAGCTTCATCATCCCAGGCACCTGAAATTCAGAACTGAGAAAGGACCATCCAGAATTGCCAAAAACGACAATGAGAACTAGGAAAGATTACAAAGGTACACCCGGGAACTATTCCAGCAGGAATTCAGGAAGGCTGCACACCACCTGGGTTTTCATTTCAGAGCAGGCACCTCAACTTTGCCCTTTAATTCCTTCTCGCTCATAACAAATTGTTTTACATAAATACACCCCCATCTTATCTTTGTTTTGATTTGACAGTTCATTTCCCAGTGCATCACAGGCTGGCTCCAAATTCACCTCTTTAGAGTATCAAACAACAGTTGAGGGAGTCACTTTTTGCTCCTTCCTTGGAAACCATTCCTCCTGGGTTACAACGTGGGGTGTAACCAAACTGAGTACTCTACTCCCATCTACATTATTCCTGATGAACTGTTAATGGCCGCTTGCAGGAGCTGCAGGGTGCACACCCGACCCCCCAGGCTGCAAGCTGGGTGTTAGATAAGGGAAAGAGGCAAACCCTGCATGGCAGGGTGGTGTTTCATTGTCTTCACAAATTGCTAAACTCAGCCGTGATAGCTACACCCAGCCCGGGGGATCATCCCTGCCAATGGGCCATAATGGCTCAAGGGCAGCTGCAATGGCCATAAAGGACTCCCCAGAATATCCCGTGACTCACAGGATCACATCATTCCATTGTGAAATTCCTCGCTCTGGGGGAGGTGCTGAACCTTCCTGCCTGAATCTGACCCTGTGTAATCTGGCCAGTCTGGGGACATGAACACCACCACTGCACAGCCAGGGGAGGATCCGAACTTCCCTGGAGAACCAGACCATCCACAGGACCACTGCTTTTGAGGGGACTGCAACCATCACTTCAGCAGCACCGCAACCACTGCTTAATCAGACTGCAACCACCACCCTGACCAACACGGGCCAGGTTGTACTCTGTGGGTTTAAGCCAGTTTTTCTGTATAATTCCATCTACTGTAAGCTTTCTACTAAATTATAACTCCGACCTGAAGCCTGTCTCAAGGTATTTGTGTGGGGGTTAATGTCTTCCCTGGTTTACTTTCAAACCAGCACAGCAGTTTTTCTCAGTTCAACCATTGCTCATCAAAGCTCAGTTTAGATGGGCACAGTTCTCACCTAAAAATCAGAGCTGAATGCTGTGTAGGGTTAACAAATGAACTTCCCGAGTTTTTGCAATGGGAAGGTAAATTTCCTGAGCTGCTCACACTTAATTTATCAGCCACATTAGACCAAGAATCCTGTTCCCTTACTTCCACAAGTGGCTCTGAGCAGAGGGCAAGGAAAAAGCAATTCCAAGGGGGAAAGCAAACTGCTTCCAGGAAATTCTATGATCTTCAGATTCCAGGGATTACACTGAGAGATGCATGAAAGCAACAAGAGTACCTGAGGTGGTGGAAGCTTACAGCACCATGTCCCCAGGCTGCTGCCAAATGGCTTTGGTGATCCTCAGACACGGGACAACATCCTTGGAATGTTTTGTGCAAAAATGTCTCAACTCTGACAGACATCTGAAACTAACTCGGCCTTCCAAAGAATGGAAACCACGATTCCTTGTTTAATTCCCTCACTCACTGAGCACTGTGGTGGTGGCAGACAGACACACCAGAGCTGCACCTGCTGGCTGTAGAACACTCACCAGCTCCCAGGAGGAGGAGATGCTGCCCAGAATCACGCCTGGTGTGGCACTAATTAGTCCCAGCACCACCTCTCAAGGTCACAAGCACCATTCAGCCCACCTGTGTCCCCTCAACTCCCCAAGAACCGGGGCCACATGGGGACAGTTAATAAAGCCATGACTGCTGGGGGACTTGGAGTTGTAGCAAACATCAAAAGGACATCAACTGCCCACAACTCTGAATGCTGTTACTAAAAGGGAAGGAAGCTGTTTCAGGCACAATAACAAAGAATACCAAATAAAGCACTGCAGGTCCAAGATTGTCCCTCCTGAACATAGGGGGGCTTTCAGGTTCCAGCCTCCTCAGACATAACAAGGATGACAGCACAGGATGATTCCTGGGCAGGTTTTGACAAGGCCATTATTACAGCCCCTGGAACACTCCAGGAAGGCTTCTGACCTGCCCAGGAATTTTCAAAGTATTTTAAACTAACAACAAAAACAAAAAAACCCCAAACAAATAAACAAAAAAGAAAGGCCCACTAGAATATTCATGCCATAATAAAAACAAGAGAAACAATAACAGGGACAAACCTTCCTGCTTGTTCCTTGTTTCCAGAACAGGCAAGAATCACCTATTTTATAGAATAAAAATGCCTCCTGGGAGGATTGGAAGAAGAAACAATCTGTGAGCAGCACAATTATGAAGCTGTTTCCTGTGACAACATCCTGTGTGGATCCTGCAATGTATAGCGTGGAGTGAATTCACTCCCTTTGTCCCCAGCTGGGACAGTGATGGCCTCTACTCTGCCATTTAATTTCATAAAATACTTAGAAACTTTCTATGTAGGAAACTTTGACCCCTGGGACAAATTCCATTAAAAAGACAAATGAATTCAGAGGTTACAGAGAGAGGGCAAGAGAACCCAATCACATCTGCTTCTTCCCTTAGAAAAATAAGCTAAAAATACCACAAGGCTGAATTTCTGCTCTGGAGCAGCTCAAGAGATGTTCTCAAATAAGTAAACAGCTTCAGAATGAAATCCATAAACACAAATGAAACCCAAACAAGCAGTGCCAGAAAGTCAAACTCACCTTGCTGGCTATTGACATGGAAGGACGGGGTGGAGGGCTCCAAGGGCTGAAACACAAGACCAAAGAAGCATTTTACATGTGCTGTAGCTGGAACAGTTTTACTCTGGAAATACTTTTCAGCCTGTCATCATCATCAGGGGAGGCTTATGCTAGAGATTTCACCTTCCTGCCTTGCCAAGTTAAAGGTTTAGGATACTTGTTCTTAGAGAAATAAATATCCTACAGGATTTGACTGCAGAGGGCTGC
Source organism: Chloebia gouldiae (assembly GCA_003676055.1). Classification (NCBI taxonomy): domain Eukaryota; kingdom Metazoa; phylum Chordata; class Aves; order Passeriformes; family Passeridae; genus Chloebia; species Chloebia gouldiae. Next base: position 108,309 of record QUSF01000076.1, read on the forward strand.
TGAGTTCTGGGGAATGAGGAATTCTCCAGGAGATCTTTTCCTGAGGCAGCCCTGGCAAAGTCCATCCCAGCTGTGTCTTCACTCACTTCCAGTGCACCACCGAGGCAACTGACCCCACTTCATCTCGAACTGGGAGACAGAAAGCTGTGATTGCTCCCTTATGTGGGTTTTCTTAACCTGCCAAGTGCTGTCCTTTGGAAAAGGGAAAGCCTTTGCCTCCTCCCATCTCAGTGCGCGTGTGGGGATTTCTCCACAGCTGGGAATGAAGCCGACACCACCGGGGCCGGGCGGAGCGGGTTCCCCTCCCACCAGTGCTGTGCTCGAGCGCTGTCTCTGCAGCACTGGCAGCTCCTCTGCCTGGTGTGTCGGGATGCCAGCCCCCTCCTCAGTGCCAGGTTTCTGCCCCACACTCCTAGACTGATCTGGGGGTTTGTGCCAGTTCCTTTCTTTCCTGTCTAACAGACCATGGCTAAGCCAAATCCCAATCCCTGTTACTCCGGATGAGCTCAAGCCTTTTGCCATGTCTTTGCCATGGGAAACCCCTTCCTATGTTCTCTTGTGGCTTGGGACTCCTCCAAGCAGCCCTCCTGTAGTACCCAGGCAGGAGGTACAACCCACAGCTGTGACCACCCTTGTGGCAGCAGGGGATCACCTCCCAGGCAGGATGTGACCCCCTGATCCCACCGCCACAGCTGGGACCCTCCTCACAAGGGACCCTCAGCACACCCTGGGCAGGAGGCGATCCCACGCTGCGAGGATCTCCCCTCCAACAGCAGCCTCAGACAGGACGAGTCCCATTCTGAGCGAGGACCTTTCCCTCTTAAGACAACATGGACAGAGCATCTTTCCTAAGCAGGATACAACCTCCTACCAGCGCATCGTGATCCAGCATCCCAAGGATCCTCCACAACTCCTCAGGCAGGATTGGGACCCAACCCCTCGATCCCGTCTTCCAAAAGCACCCTGGGCCAGGGTCTTTCCTGCACCGTATGCCGGAGGTGTCTCCCCTACAGCATTCCACCGAGAGCATCCCCGCCCGGATACATCCCGCGGGAGCTGGCCTGCCCTCTGCATCCCTCTGCATCTCCGAAGCACCGCCGGACAGGACGGGACCCCCTTCCCTGCCCAGGGCGGACCCTTCCCATTCTCCCGCTCCCTCCAAGTGCAGCATTGTCCCAGCTAGGCAGGACGAGGCGCACATCCCCCGCCACCATCCCGGCACGGGATTCCCCCAGGCCGGGCAGGACGAAGCGCGTCCCCCCAACACCGTCCCGGGCAGGGGAATCCCCGCTCAGCCAGGATGAAACCAACTCCCCCATCACCCCGGGCAGGACGAGCCGCCCTCCTGCCGGAGCCCCGCGGGCAGGAGGTGCTCCCTCCTCTGCAGGACGAGCCCGCCACTGCCCAAACACGCCTGAGGGGAAGCCGCCCGCTGCCCCGGAGCGCGGGCCCCGCTGGGGATGAGCCCCCTGCGGGCGGGCCGTGTCTCACCTCGCTGCTGTGCGGCGGCCGTGCCGGGAGCCCCGGGAGAGGAGCAGGAGCGGGATCGGGATCAGGAGCGCGAACCGGAGCCGGAGCCGCCTCCGCCGCTGCCACGGCAACGCGGGGCACCGGCCACGTGACCCGCAGGAACCGGGGGCCGCGCCGCCACGCCCCCGCACGTGACCGCGCGCTCATTGGCCCGCGGCCGGGCTGGCCACGCCCCCTCGGGCCGCGGGGGCGGGGCCTGCGGACGCGACCCCCGCCCCGGCGCAGCGGCGCCCCCCGCCCCGCCCGGGGAGCCGCGGCCGCGCTCGCCCCCCGCGCCCCCGGGGAGCTCCGTGCGGGCCCGGGGGTCTCACGAAACGGGGATGCACTCAGCGCTTACACGGAAAGGGCATCCCCCCGCCACGGGGCGTTCCCGCAGCGCTCGGGGGTCCCCGCTGTGAGCATGCAGCTGTAGGGGAAAAAAATGTCTGCGGGTCTATAAAGTCGCAGTGAGGCTGAAACCCACCCACTGGTAAAGATGTTAGTGCGTCTGGACCTTGCGTTGTCTCTAAATCTTGCCACAGAGAAGGTATTGGTGCAATGGGATGCAAATGTGCTTTTATTACAATTATTAATTATACAGCAAAAAAGTCGCCACTTACATAAGTCAAAAGGCAGCGCTGCTCTGCCTCCGCCGGGCTGAACCTCCTCCGGCTGAGCACAGGCTCCCTGCGAATCCCGACTGCTATTTCCCTGCTCTCCTCCGCTATTGACTCAGCAGGAAATCCTGTATAAACCCATCAAAAGGATAGGGACAGCCTTATGGGAAAGAAAGGGAGTTCCTTCCCTGGAAATGAGATAAAGAAAATGCTGAAAGGCAGCACAATGGGTCAGCTTTATAACAGGGTAATCCCATCTTCCTGAATTCCGCCTGAGGGAGGGAACAAAGGAAAACAATGCTTAAAAACCGAATAAAGAGACAGATACACGTAATCCTGAGTGTGCTTTTCGCCTCTGAGAGCAGGAATACCCCTGCTCGGTTTCAGCACAAACACTGCTGTCTAGTAGGCTCCCACATTTGCACAAACATGTACAGAGCAACTTTAGCCCTTGAGGGTAAATCTCCATCAGAGAAAGGAGAGGGACTCCTCTAGAAAAGACCTCAGAGCACGAATTTAGTGTAAGCAGGTCAAACTCCTCGGCAGTTTCAAGCCTGTAAGTTATTACTGATTTCTTGGTGCCCTATTTGGAATAGCAATCAGTTGTAGAGTTGTTCCTGATTTTACTATTCACAGGAGCACTTCCCCTTTTCTACTCCATGGATGAGGTTTTCCCCGTTTTGAGGTCACATAGTATTTGCATTTTATTCTAAATGAAGAATCATCCCTTGAAACCTCCCTTTGAAGTGCTTTGTATTCTCAACGAGCTCGTACTGCCACGAACAACCACAACAGAGTGTTTATGGGAATTCACAGCTACACCTACCAAATGCAGCTCCTACTGCTACACTCAGCCACCCCGGCGAGACAGAGCGTGAGGCAGATGCCACCTTCACCAACATGCTCTCTTTGCTGTTTATGGATTTCAAACTCAGCATTCCCAGAAAACACAGCATGAATAATTCAGCGCGGGCATCCTAGGGAGGCAGGATGAGGCCACACAACCTGTATTTGTCCAATCACCAAGACAAACTCGAGTTCACCTTCCTCATGGCTGAGGGAAGCATGTCCTCACTCAGCAGCATCTGCTCTGCTTAATGCAGAGCAGCATTTATTCAGCTCAAAGGCCTGACAAGCTCAGAGGCAGAACATCTTTATTTGTGAGACTCTCAGTTCTTCTTGGCCCATAAAAAACCCTCACATTTTTGTGGCTCATCCTACAACACAGTATCCACAGGGTTTGCCTGCCCGAAGGGGGTTTCATGTGAAGCAATGCTCATAACTAATCTCACACAGGGAAAATGGATCCTGCATCTGAATGAAACGCTGCCACAAATGGCAGCACCTGACCCTGTGGAGATTGAGCAGAAAACAGTTCCATGCAGATCCCTAATGGGGTGGGCAGTGGGGATATGGACCAGGCAGGTCAGAAGTCATCCAGCTCTAAAGCCCTTAGATATGTACAGGAGAACTAAACACAAACATCACTTGCACTTGGTCACATCTGCTTCTCAGCCACCATGGTAATACCATGGAGAAGCCATTACATAAAGCCAGCTCAAACAAAATGCAGGATTTCTGGCAGCAATATTCAACAAAGGCAAAATCTAAAAAGAGATTCTTCCTTTTTGCTGCTTTTGCTTAAAATAATTTGGCACTAACCAAGGCTTGAGAAGAAGTAGCACCACATTCTCGATGCAAGGCTCTGGGAAGAGCATGTCTGAAAGCCAGCAGGCACTTCTAATTAAAGATACATTCAAGAGACAAAAACCAGAGTTACAAGTAAAACCACCACTGCATATGCTTTAAGCACCAATAAGTAAATATATAGAGGGATGTTATGATTCCTACCGGGGAATCCAAGGTGCAAAGCAGAGCGCTCGAGCAGAGAGAAAGGCAGGTGTCATCACAGGAAGCTGAGCACAAGCAAAATGATTCCATTCCAAGCCTTTCTGCCACAGAGTTTGGAGGCTTTACACACAATCTTTGGGAAAAGGTATTGTTCCAATTCAAAAGCAAAAAGTAAGTGACATGCAGCTAACACCTTTTTCCATATTTTCGTGTGCCACATCACTTATTCTCTTTGTCCCTTCCAGCAGCATTGCAGCATTTCTTTATTTTACTGAAATCCTCTTCCAAAAAGAAAAATAGAAGACAGAACAATCCAATACATCCCTTTTATTAATTTAGAAAACATGGAAGAAAAGCAATAGGGAAAATTTTAGCATTAAAAAAGGGATCCAGATTAAAAATCTATAGAACTTGTCTAGCAACATAAACTGATTTCTTTGGGTTAGAGATGACCCCATACAAAACCCCAAATGCAGAACACTCACAGTGCAGGAGAGTCTGGCTACAGACCACTTTTCTACTTCAGGTTAAACTCTTCCCCTAGATTCATGTATCCCACTGCTACCTTAGCTTCAAGATAAGTAGAATACGTAGCCTTCACAGTAGTATTTCCCTTAAATGGTAATAGTTATGTTTTAGCTTTCAGACAGAAAAACACTCTGGGCCATTTTAGAAAGAACTCTAGGGTCACAGAGACTTATGGCTGACTCTTTAGAGCAAACTTAGAGCAGACTGCACAGCAGTTATACAAGCAATTAAGAAAAAAATCTCTTATTTGGCATTTCTCTATCATTTTCTCTCAGGCCTGTGACGTGAAGGCCATGCCCCGTTAAGCAGATGTAACGTACGCCAATGGGTTCTGCTTGGCTGAGATGAAAGACTTTCATGCTCCTGAATATAAAGCAATGAACAGTGTTTCCAGCTGTCCCTGGAAGGCCTCATCCTCTTCCCATCACAAAACTTGGCTCTTCAGCATCATCTTCCTTCTCTTCCTCCTCCTTGCTGTCCTCTTCGTCATCCTCACTGCTGCCTCGCTCTTGGGATTGCCCAGGTTCTACAAACACAAACAGGATGAATGGATGAGGTGTTCCCACCTGCCTTCCTTGTCAAGCATTTCACAGCAAAACACTCTCAGGTGCTTCAGCAAATGTGGATTAGGTCAGGCTAATTAGCACGGATGGGTAACAAGTTCCCTTGTGTCTTCCTTGTTAAGCATCTCACAACTAAGCAGTCCCAGATACTCAGGGAACACGAATCAGGTTCTATTAATTCTACCCAGTGATGAGGAGCTCAGAATATGAAATTCTCCCTTGGGGAATTCCCTTACCCCCAGCATTACAAGTCCATCATTAAACAACTCCACCTCCTCTGGAACATTATTTCTTTCTAACAGAGACAGTCAAACACTGAGTTATAGATTATCTCGTTCCAATCTCACCTCTGCAGGCTGGGCTGAATTTTGAAGGATCACACAGAGCACTGGGAAGCCACAGGCAAGACTCAGTATACTCCTACAACCTATCCAAGTTCACAGAAACTCCACGAGGTGCCATAAACTTTTACAGACTCTTTGCTATACTGTCAGTACAGGAACTCAGTAAGATATGCCTAAGTTACAAGGGTCACAGAGAACTTGTGAAGTCTGTTAAAAAAACAGAAAACATCTACAAAAAAATTCAATAACCGATAATAAAAATGAGGTATGGCATAAAGTGGGGCCTGAATCCAAGAGCCGTTTTCCTGCTCTCTCCTGTTCCTCAGGCCCAGTGACACTCCGTGTCCAGACCAGTCCATGCGGGATTTGGGCTCAGTGGTCTGATGCCACCGCGTGGTGAAGTGCTGAACTTTGAGCGTTCACTGGGAGTTTGTTCCTTTATGCAACCTCAACAGCTGACCTCCCTCAGTGCCAAGCTTTATTGTTAATGTTTTTATACAAAAAAGATGAAACATGGACATTCAGAGGTTTAATTTATTCATTCAAAAAGGAAGACAAATGTTTGCCTGCTATATCCAACAAATACACTTTAATCAATTTGAAACAACTCTCAGATTACAACCTGGGGCACACAAAACTAAAAAAAGGCTGCTGCCAGTTGAGTAAAAATGGCTAAGAGGGACTTCTCTCTCCCCTAATATTATTATTTTACATAGAGAACCACAGACTGCAAAGAGCTAAGAAACTCTTTACAAACTCTGTTACAAACACCAGGGAGTTTGGATTCTGTCTTTCAGGAACTTGTGCCAAACAAAACCACTCCTGCACCACAAGTGGTACAGGGCAATCCCATACCACAGTGCCAGTCCCTGATCAGCTCTCCTCTCTCCCAGCCACTCCCTAAGGGATGGGTATTCTGTTTGTTCACTCAAAATGAACAAATGTTGACTCATACTTAAATTCTCCTCCCAGTTACAATTCATACATGAGTAGCTTAAAAAAAAAAAAAAGACCAAAACAAAACACCCAAAAAATTCACTCTGATACATTCACTTGCTGTCACAAGTACAATTAACCTAACAATTTGTCCTCCCATGTTTACATGCAAGGCTGGCAGTGGTTCAGCTGAAACAGATCCAATTGTGAAAAGCAAAGCACAAATAAGGTAGAACTGTCAGACAAGCCACTGTTCCAGTAGAATTACCAGAAACTGCTGTAACTTTAAGATTAATCATTTGTGTGCTAATTCACAAGGGACAACTATTTGAAAGAGTAAGCCAAAATATACTCACTGAAAAGAAGCAACAAGTATGCAAAAGTTTGCTCAAACAGTTACACTGACATTGCTGAACACTAATTTTCAAGACAGAAATTAATGTTGCAGAACAGAGGCAGTCAGGTTTTTCACCTTTATTTCTATGAAATAAAATAGTCCTGTGGAACAGATAGTACCAAGGTGGCTCAATTTCTTACACACAAAATTATAACTCAGTTTCTTGCTGCCCAGGCTGTGCACTTTTTTCCACCTGTTTTCCCATACACATTCAAAATATACTTTAAAAAAGCACAACCTTTAACACCACAGCCTGTCTGAGCAGCTGAGGTTCTGAAGCTGCAGTTCATCAGAATAGCTGGGGCAAAACATCCACAAACTCAGATTCCAGAGTTTGCTGTCCAAAATTCCCTCTAATAAATGGAAAATATTCACAAACAGCCAAGTTATTTGTAAGATTAAATCTTAACATAGATGGCTTTCAAAGAGGATTTTGAAACATCAGCTAAAATAACAAGCTTAAGGCTCAGGCTTTAATCCATGTATTGAGAATGCTTGGGATGGGGGGGGTGGAACAAAGCCTTCTAAGCTTCAATGAGGGAACAGAACCAAATCCTGAGAAAAGTAAACTAAATTTCACTGACCTTTTTCCTGCTTCTTTTGTTCAAGTTTATTTTTCTTAGCTTGCAGTTTCTTCTCTTTTAACTTCTGGCTATAAAGCAAAGAAGAAAGATTCTCTGGCAAATCAAACATTGTAAGTTTCTACATATTCATACACTGATAAAGGACATACTACAGACATCTTGGAAAAGCTGATTTCAGAAGAGAAATTCAATTTAGATTTGGCCTCAATTGAAAACCTAGCAAGAGTAAACATAGCACATGATCAAGAGAAACTTTTAAAAAATCCATTAATCTGAAAACAAGATAGAAAAGTCTTTCATGACTCCACTGCAACCAGAATTGTGATACACAAGAATCTCCAAGAACACAGATGGAACAAAAATGATACTGCCCCCACATTTTATCTACCTAGGCTAATAAAGAGAAAATGGTTTTAAAACCCAGACTGCAGAAACTGAACACTTTGGGGGAAAAACACCAGTAATATATACTTCAATTGAAGAAAACAAAAACAGTGCAGTATGCTCTGACCTTCCTCTTTGGCTGTACCTTCTCAGGATGTCAGGCCCTAAGAGTGGCTCTGGGGGTAAGAGGGAATTTCAATTCATACAACCCAGCTCTCTTTGCTCAGGAAGGGCAACCTGGCAAGTTAATGGCAGATACAGGCACATGCTCCTCTCTCAACAGCATGACTGAATTCTCTTGAAACAGAGAGCCAGGAACAGTACCTGGTGGGTCAGGACAGAGAAGGGTGGTGAGGGAAATTAGAGGGGCTCCTGCAGGGCAAAGCCACACCAGTAGAGCATAGCAGGGGACAAGGAGGTGGTGGTGTTCAGGCAGCATCTGCTGTTGGAACAGTTGTTCTCCATCTCAGCCAGGGAAGAGGCAGCAGGCCAGATCTGACTTGCTGGCCATCTGTTGGACCACATTAAATTAAACTAAGATGGCAACAGTGTTTGTGTTGTGCACTTTTGTGTTAAAAGGCAGTGAGCCACTTTGCACAGGCCTTTCCACAGCAACTCCCAGCCACAGCACGCAAAGCAGCAAGGGAGAGGCTGCTCAGGGTCAGACCCTGGGAAAGAGCAGAGGCACGATTCCCTGCTTTTTCTGAAACTTATGCTGGACACAGAGAATGGGATTTAAATGCTTGTGTCACTGCACTACAATGCTCAGGCTATTTCTTGAGAGAATCAATCTTGTAACTGTTTCATTTTGTCTAAAATTAAAGGGGAAGATGGATTTAATATTTTTTAGTATTTCCACCTCACTTATTAGACTTGGCCTGCCAGACATTTCAATGGGGTAGGCAGATGCAGCCTACCCATGAAGCAGCCCCCAGTTTTGCATTGAAACTGCTTGGTATCAAATGATTCAGACATAAACTTAAGCCAGATATAGACACAAACCTTTCCTGACACTGTTAAAACAAACATGCAGCAAGGCATGTTGCAGTCAAGACCAACCACAGTGTCAGCAAAAGCAGCACAACCAGTCCAAAGTTATCCTGCAAGCAATAGCACAGAAAAGAAACCACTCCAGCAAAGCCTGTCAGGTTTACAGCTACCTTTGGAAACCAAATATTGACACTGACAAATTTAATTTCCACAGCCAGACTTCCCAGCTGATAGATGCAGACACAGAATGACAGTGTTTATCCAGAGCATGCAGCTACAGATGAGGCACAGGGAGTGAGGGTTTCCATGTCAAGCCTCCTGGGAAAAATCTGCCCTTACCGCTTCCTTCTGCGTTTTGCTGTTTGCTCTTCTGCAACCATCTTATTCCTCTCCAGTTTCTTCTGGAATTCCTCATCTAGTCTTTGCTGTAATTGATCACATGTCATACTTTGGTCACAATCTAAATTAAAATACTTATTTAAAAGTCATGTCCTTTTAGGGAGAAGTCTTTTAGCAAAATACAGAAGGGAGCTCTGCCAGATTTTGTCTGGCTTCTTTATACAAAGCCACGTTCCTAGGGATGGCTCCTGTACAGGCAGCATTTTTAACCTGCAACCTGAGCCCAATACTAAAACCTCCTGAGGGAGGAATCCTCACCAGAGCAAATGAGGGAGGTCGGGCTTCTGCCCTAATTAACATTTCAGTAAAAACAAATGAATAATTGGAGACAGAAACATTAACATACGGACTCATCTCGGCCAAGAGAGAGTATATCAATAGTGTTTTCCAAAAGAGGGGTCATTCTACTCGGTCAGGACTTAAAAGAAACATCTGAACTCTGTGCACAGGCACTCACTTTGTTTCTGCCTGTGCAAGGCAGTGTTATCAGGGATTTCTAGCTTTTCAAGCATTTTCAAGTCAGCCTGAGAACACACACATTCCCATGAGGCCTTACAGCGTGCTAGGACCCCAGGGAACAGAGGAGATGGAGCACGTCTGGCACAAAGCACCAAATGTTTCAGTACTGACACAGACACCACGGATCGCACACTCCTACAGACTCCTCTGACAAGGGGTGGCTCAGAACGGAATTATTTCAAAGAAAACACAGATTCACAAAGAACAACAAACAGCTGGGGGAGGGGGGAGTTCTAAAGAGCTGTTCTGACCTTCTCAGCCATGGCATCCATGAAATCTTGCCGCTGGTACTCCCGCCGACGGAGATGCCGGTACACGTGGAACTCCCCGCTCCCAGCCCCAGCACTGGACCCTGCAACAAGGAAGAGTTCAGGAAAGCTCCTGGGAAAGGAGGCAAACAGATGCACACAAATCACTGCAGCTGGATGCTGAGGGATGGGACACAGGAAAGGGCACTGTCAGATGAAAATGTACCAACAGCACATGGAGTGTGTCACCACTTCAGATTCAGCTCACAAGCAAAAGCCAGAGTGAGCTGCAAACCTACAAACTTTTGGGTCACTGCAGGTCCTATGATTTCCCCCCTGGAGAGCCCACCCTTAGCTGCACATCAAGGCAGGCACAGAACTGGAGATGAAATGCACTCCCCAGTCTCTTACAGGCAGAGGTGGGCTACAATACCCTGCTGATGCTGCTTCCAACTAATTTTCAGCATTTCTCAAACACAAAATAAAGGTCAACAGAAAGGTGGTAAAACGTGATATTGTACTTTCCCATGCAAGACAGATCCACTGACAGTTTTCAACTGTTTTTTCATAAAAGAAATCCCTACAGCTCTTCCTGGCATCAGCCTGCATGCTGAAGCCTTGCAGGAGCTTTAAGCATTGTGCTCCACTCTCTTCCTCTGTCTCCCGAGCCCTTTCTCAAGGGAAAGCACAGGAATACAAGCCTCAAAGAAGACACCTAATTAAAACCCAGCAGCTGAGACTGCAATAGGGGTGCTTTTGATACCAGCAGAGTCCCAGCATGTCAGGTACTCCCAAAAAACCAAGACAATTCACTCAAGCGCACAGCAAAGCTATTTGAAAAAGCCGTGGGAGAATTCCAATAAGAAGGTTTTATTCAGAAGCATATAAAAACTTGAGTCCAAGATCAATTATTCTGAAATAAGAACAAGTAAACTTCTAGAAAGGATGGAGGTCTCAAAGAAAGCCAGAACTTCTACATGCAGCCAGTTTATACCACAGCTACTATATTTAATCCCTGCAGGTAGAAGTAAAGTGTACACAGAGTACTGGGGTCAGGGTCCTGGCACAGCTGCCAGCTCCCTACCTGAGCACACACAGTCACACCTGCTGCATGTGCCTGCTTCTCACAGCCTGAGAGTCACACTCAAAGCAGTCAAAAGAAGGACTTCACGCTGCCAGTCTTCCAGAGCACTCTCAGATCCATGGAGAGGACAGATTTACTCATCATCATTTACTTGTCATCACCAGAGCAGCAGCTTATTGCACTGCAGGCAGCCCACATGCTGCAGTGCCATAGGCTTTGTTCTCTCTGCATTCTGACAGCCAGCAGAAAAGTGGAACCAGAGAACCAAATAAAACTTAAAAAAAATCAACTCTCAAAGCATGTTTCACACCTCTTTTCTCCAGCAAAATGAGCAGCAGAAAACCACCTCTGTCCTTCCCCGCTAAACATTTCTCTAAATTAACTGTGGCTAACACCAGAGTTAGGTGAAGAACAGAATCTTTACCCATGACATCTCTGACAAACTCCGGGGGAGGTCGTGGTGCCCATTCATTCAGTTTTTCAGGAATTGGTACAGTCTTTTCCTGCAAGAACAAACCAAGCAGCCATCAGTATCTTCCAAGAGCAAAGTCTGCAATTTTAACACATTGTTGAAAGGCGGGAGATGTCTGACAACAGCCTCTTCCACCAACTGACAGATCTCAGAAGGAGCACAGCTGCAGCAATTTCTTCATGCACAGGGATCAGGAGCAGGCAGAAGAGGAGAATCAGAAGGGATCCTCTCTGTCCCTCACATTCAGGCCTGCAGGTCAACAAAGCCCAGGAGGATTAGGAGTGTCTGTGCCTCTTTTCAGCATGGGAGATAGGAGGAAGCATAGCAGCACCTCCAAGCACTCGCAGGAACTGAGTATAATTCCACTAGCAGTAGTCTGGGAAACGATGAAAGGTGCTTGAGCACCTTCCATGGCAGAGCTAGAGGACAGGGAAGAGCAGGGGAGGGAGAACACATGGTGCAAGGTCAGAGAAGAACGTGGTGCAGGGAAGTCTCAGCCTGCTCCAGCACACACAGAGCAGGGGGTGAGAGCTTCCTCCTGGCAAAAACCTCCTCAGGAAAGGATCATAACACCCAGTTAGAGGACCAGGGTCATGCTCCTGCGCATTAAAAGCAGTGGATAAAGGAAAGACCAGTGGGCAGAGCACTTAGGGGCCCCTGGGTTCCCAGAGAAGCGTCTCTCTCCTCACAGCATCCCAGAAAAGATGGATCCTTCTCCCCTCACAGCAATACAGTGTGTGGGGGGTCGGTCCCTCTCCACTTGGCGACCCGGCAAGAAGAGGGGGCGTGTGTCGATCCCGTCATGGAATCGCGAAGGAAAAGGGGGGGGGGGGGGGGGGTGGGTTTGGTCCCTCTCTCCTCACAAACCCCGGGAAAGGGGTGTCGGTTCCTCTTCCCTCAGGGACAAGAAGAGGAGAGAGGGGAGGTTGGTCCCTCTCCCCTCACGGACTTCGGAGGAAGGGAAAGGGGGTGTTAGTCCCCCTTCTCTCACAGAGCCAGAGGTGGGGGGTCTCGGCGTCCTTGTCCCCTCACAGACACCGAGGGGGTCTCAGTGTCCCTCTCACCTGACAGAGACCGAGAGAGGTGGGCTCGGTGTCCCTCTGCCCTCACAGACCCAGGGGGTGGGGTGGGGGTCTCGGTGTCCCTCTCCCCTCACGGACCCCGGGGAGGGTCTTGGCTTCCCTCTCCTCTCCCGCCGCCCCGAGCCGTGCCCCGGCGGGTGCCCTCACCGGGTTCCTCATGAGGCGCTCGAGGCGGAGGCGCTGCTCCTCGGCCGCGCTCCTGGGGATGACGAGCGGCTGCGGCTCCTTGCGGGGCCGGGGCGGCCGCGGGGCCGAGGGCGCCGCCATGTTCCGGCCCTGGCCGCGCCCCGCCCCCCGTGACGTCACGGCGCGCGACGCGGGCGGCCCCGTCATGGCGGGGGGTGGGGCAGGCGGAGGCGGGAGTTGTGTGAGGGACCCTCAATATGAGGGACCCCCGTGTGAGGGACCCCCGTGTGAGGGATCCTCTGTGAGGGACCCCCGTGTGAGGGACCCCCGTGTGAGGGACCCCGTGTGAGGGCGGGCGGAGGCGGGAGTTGTGTGAGGGACCCTCAATGTGAGGGATCCTCGTGTGAGGGATCCTCGTGTGAGGGATCCTGTGTGTGGGACCCCCATGTGGGGGATCCTGTGTGAGGGATCCTGTGTGAGGGATCCTGTGTGAGGGATCCCGTGTGAGGGACCCCGTGTGAGGGATCCCAGTGTGAGGGATTCCGTGTGTGGGACCCCCATGTGGGGGATCCTGTGTGAGGGACCTCGTGTGAGGGATCCTGTGTGAGGGATCCCGGTGTGAGGGATCCTGTGTGAGGGATCCCCGTGTGAGGGATCCCCGTGTGAGGGACCTCGTGTGAGGGACCCCTTGTGAGGGATCCCGTGTGAGGGACCCCGTGTGAGGGATCCCGTGTGAGGGATCCGGTGTGAGGGACCCCGTGTGAGGGACCCCGTGTGAGGGACCCCGTGTGAGGGACCCCGTGTGAGGGA
>QUSF01000076.1:121761-133403 GCA_003676055.1 Chloebia gouldiae
AGGGACCCCGTGTGAGGGACCCCGTGTGAGGGACCCCGTGTGAGGGATCCTGTGTGAGGGACCTCGTGTGAGGGATCCCCGTGTGAGGGATCCCGTGTGAGGGACCCCCGTGTGAGGGACCTCGTGTGAGGGATCCCGTGTGAGGGACCCCCGTGTGAGGGATCCCGGTGTGAGGGACCCCTTGTGAGGGATCCCCGTGTGAGGGATCCCCGTGTGAGGGACCCCCATGTGAGGGATCCTGTTTGAGGGATCCCGGTGTGAGGGACCCCGTGTGAGGGACCCCGTGTGAGGGATCCCAGTGTGAGGGATTCCGTGTGAGGGACCCTCGTATGAGGGATCCCGTGTGAAGGACCCTCAGTGTGAGGGACCCCCGTGTGAGGGATCCCCATGCGTCGCCCCCAGCGCCAACAGAGCCACCCAATCAGGTCTGTGGGGGACAGATAGACCGAGGAAATACCTCTGGGGTCATCGAACCCAACTTCTGCCCTGTCACCACCCTGTCAGCCTACAAGTCGTTTCTTTGAACACCTCCACGGACGATGACTCCACCACCTCACTGGGCAGCCTGTGCCAATATCTAATCACCCTTTCTGTGAAGAAATTCCCCTTCCTAATATCCGTACTGTGCAGCCTGTACGGAGGCTGAAGGCAGAGTCACCAAGCTGTGTGGTTGGAAGGGCCCTCTGTAGATCACCCAGCCCAACACCCCTGGCAAGGCAGGTGACACAGGAGTGTGTCCAGGTGTGTTTGGAATGTCTCCAGACAGGGACACTCCACTGCCTTCCCGGGCAGCTTGTCGCAGCACTCTGCCACCCTCAATGGGATTATTTGAAAGCACAGAGTCACAGGATAATGGTTCAGGTTGGAAAGGACCACTGGGGTCACCCAGTCCATCCCTCTGCTCCAGCACGGTCCCCTGAGCATGGCACTCAGGGCTGTGCGCAGAGGGCTTTTGGGGGACAACTACACCCTCTCTGCAATTAGTGCCAGTGCTTGATCACCACACAGTGAAGTAGTTCTTCCTCACAGAATCATAGGATGCTTTGGGTTGGAAGGGACCTTAAAGATCTTCCTATTTCAACCCCCCGATGTGGGCAGGAATGCCATACACTAGACCAGGCTGCTCAGAGCTCTGTCCTGCCTGGCCTTGGACATTTCCAGGGATACAGCAAAGATTTTCTGGGCTATCTGTGCCAGAGCAACACCACCTTCACAGCAAAGGTGTGTTGCTAATATCTCATCCAAACCCACTCTTTCAGTTTGAAGCAATTGCCCCATTTGTCACTACAAATTCACGTTCAAAGTCCTTTCTGCATCTTTCTGTCCTTTTGGGTACTGAAAGGCCACAATTAGGTCACCCTGAAGCCTTCTCTTTCCAGGCTGAACAATCCCAGTTCTCTCAGCCTTTCCTTGTAGGAGAGGTGCTCCACCCCTCCAATCATCTGATTTCTCTCCTCTAGGATCACTCCAACAGGCCCCTGTCTCATTTTTGGGTGGAACTGCCTGTGTTCCAGTGTAAAATTGAACCCTTTAGTGCAATACAACACTCCAGCCTCTCATCCCATGGCTTAGCACCACTGAGGAGAGCCTGGCTCCAGCCTCTGACACCCTCCCTCAGACACTCAAATACTCAGATCCAACTTGTCCCCTGCGTCACTCCTCCCATGTCCCAGCTGTAGCCGTGCATCCTGCTGCTGCCCCAGCTGAGCTCGGATGTCCCCTGTCCCCTCACGCACGTTCTCAGGGCTGCGGTCTGTCCCCAGCAGGCTGTGTTAGCGAGGCAGCTCCGGCATCTGCCGCACTCTGTCCGGCAGAGCCTGAGCAGCATGAAAATTCTGTGTGTTTTTCACTGGCACCCTCAGCCCTGCCAAATCCCTTCCCCGTGAGGGTGTAAGCGATACAGCACTTCCTGGTGCCCCCGTGGCAGGCTGCCTGCGCCATCTGTTCGTGTCACTTTGGTCATTAACCAGCGTGGCCCGCGGGCTTTGTCTGCTGACAGTGATGAACGGCAGCACCGCTGCCCACAGAGCTGCCCACAGCACAGCCCTGCCCTGTGGGCAGGTAGCAGGGGGATGCTGTGCTGTTTGCATCCATAGTCACACCTGGGATTTGCAGGAGCAGCGCCCGGATGAGCTGAGGGCTGGTACACCCAAATCCACGCTTGCCTGACGGAGCTGGAGGAAGCCATGGTGGGGAAGAGGAGCCAGAGCTGGCTGCAGTACAGTCCTCCACTGCAAGCCAAATTTCATTTCAAGTCGCTGTGGCCCTACAGAAATGGCATGGCATGTGCTGGGGCTGTGTGTGCGTCACAGAATTAGCCAGTAAAGGTCAGCTGCAATGGAAGAGGGGCATAAGGCTTTGTGCAGGTTATGGAGATAAGCCAGAGCTGGGAAGCTGGGCTCTGTGTTTCAGACAGCTTCGTGCTATGCATGTGGAGAGGGTGACAGAAAGGGGAACAGAGAGGTTGGGAACGGCTCCTTCTGAGATTTATAGTTCATTTGTATGGCCTGAATTTATTAAGCCTCCATTCTCTTCCCCTTTCTGTGGAGAAAATCGGAGCTGATCCTCAGGTTCAGCCCTATGTTTACAAAAGACTTTTCAACCTCTGCTGAGGTTGCTATGGAAATCACACTAGTTTGTGTCTCGTGTTTTTCTTACCAACCTGATTTGTAAAAGAATGGTGTGAATTTAGTGCTGGCTGAGTTCCCAGCTGGCCGCTGGTCCTGGAAGGCATCCTTGCAGTCTCAGCCCTGGCTGGAGCAATGCAAGCAGCTTCCTCCATGCTGTCTGCCAGCTCCCCGGCTCCTGTGCCTGCGGCTCTCCCAGACTTGGGTCGTCTTCAGCACACCAGGACAGAAACCATACAGTGCCAGGCTGGACTCAGTCAGCCCTGCCAGGGAGACACCAGCTCTGTTGCAGAGGCCACAGCAGGTCCCCTGTCCTCTCTCAATCACCACAGACTGTTTTACAAAGCAGAATTGCTGCAAACCGATTGAGTTTCCTTTGTGCTTAGTCCTAAGCACAACTAATCCCCAACATTTCACCTGTTTCTTCCTCACAGCCACTTCTCCAAACACCCAGCTTCTCACAGCAGGGCTGTGAATGATGAGCTGCCAGGACTTGGCTGTCCCGTGCCAGTCCCCATGGGAGGAAGGCAGAATGGCAGCCTCAGGAGTGCAGGGAGCAGCTGGACTCACTTGCCCAGAGCAGTGGCTTGTTCCAGCCACAGCTCACAGCCCCAGGAAACAAACAGGCAGCTGCCTGTCATCCAAAACCGTGGGGAAAGAGACCTTGGGAACATCTCACTCTCAAGGGAGTTGGTGCAGACTCTGGATATATTCTGCACGATTTACTTTTAAAAACTCTGGGGAGGGGGACAAGACAGTTACTTAGGTCACACAAAAATAGAAAGTATTTTATCAGAATACAAAGCCCACAGAATCAGAGTGCTGGGCTGGGATCTGGGCAGGACTGAGCTTATTGGGGTCTGTGGATTTGCATTAGAACAGAATGGCGTTTACATAGGTCACTTGGAACAAAACTCGGCTCCCTGATCTTTATCAAAGAAGCTCATTTGTGTTTCTGAGGAGTTCTCCTACTTAAAGAGATCCTTCTGGAAGCACTGCAGTCCTTTGCTGAGACAGAACCTGCACGTCAGGCAGGAGCAGCCGTGGAGCTCCAACACCCACGTGAAACGTGGGCAGCTGCTGCTGAAATCCCTTTGCATTTTTGTCCTGTTCGTGGTATGTGCCAGGGCACAGCTCAGCACCAGCATTGCTGCAGCCCAGTCCAGCATCCCTGCAGCCCTGTCCTTCTCCAGCCAGGGGCAGAGGGCACTGCTGGCATGGAATCCAGCCCACACGCTGAGGCTGCTTTCCCCTTGTTTCACCATCAAATCTCTGCATTCGATGCTGTTTTGTCCTGCTCCTGCCCTTCTAGACACCCTGTGAAAGGAAAGGGATGTTTTCCAACAAGACTGATGCTGTAATTAGTCAATTTGCTAATAAGCTGAGGTGTGAATGGCTTTCTGTGAGGCAGAAGGAGCAGCTGTCCCGAAGGCACAGCCCTCAGTGTCACCTCCCCAGCTGCCCAGCTCCTGATGGATGAGCTCTCCAGGAGCGGTGAAAAGGCTCTGGTGACTTTTGGGGAGGGAATGTTTTTGTGAATGGATCATGACACAGCCATGGCCTGATTACCGAGCTGAGCAGCTCCCTCCACCCCCCCAAAAGCCATGTGTTAGCTGCGTCTGTCACTGCTTAGCTGTCACAGTACAGTCTGGGACAATGCTCCAGTTTTCCCAGGGGATTCTCAGCAGAAAAGAGCACACTAGAAAGACATACAACGTCAGAGCATGAGGCACAGTCTCCCAGGAGAGATGAAGGCAGAGGAGGGGGAATGACAGGCCACGGGGAGCTGCTGGGAGATGCTAGCACAGGCCTTTAGCAAGGGAGGGGCATCTCCACAGCCCAGGGCTGCTCATTCCCAATTACCCTGCTGCTTGGGGGATGCACCATTCTGACTTGCCCTACTGGCTAACTAAAGTAAATAACAGTCTGGAAGGAGAGGAAACCCTGTCCTCCACAGCCTGGACCCACCCTCCTCCTCCCTCTGCTCAGCAGAGGAGAGAACTCTCCTCTCCCTCCTCTCTTCTCACAGCAGGCAGAGACAGACCCAGCCTGGCCCCAGCTGCCCGGAGATAGCAACGAGGTCTGCACACATGAGACATGACAGCATCTTCCCTCTGTTTTTACTTTGTTTTTAGGTATCAAATCCAGCAAAGCCCAAAGCTCTTACTCACATGCTGTTTTTGCAAGTGATTTTATTTTAAAACCGGAACTCGAGTTCTCCATTTGTTTAACAAGCCCCCCCCCCCTTTCTTTTTTTAAATAAAATTAATTTATTCTACACAACAGTAAACTCTTCCAGACTCTTCCCTATTTACAAATTAACAATTTTTGCTTGCAGATCATTGCTTCCCCCTCATTTTCCTATCCTGTGACACAGAAAGTGAGAAACAAAGCCAAAATCTGAAGGTCTGTAAGGCAGTGCTCCCATCCAGCCTTCTGGATCCCACCCTTGGGGCCTCAGGGAAGAACCAGTGATGATGTTTCTGTCAGATCTGGAGATCTCCCCTCATCCACCATGTGTGTTAGACCCATCAACAAAGGGCATCCAGCCTCTCCCTGTGTTGTAGCTGGGCTGAGGAAGGAGAAATACCCTCAGCAGAGCAAACTGCTCCTGCTGCCTTCTGAAGGGATATGTGTTTGGAGAGAAGGTGGCACTGGCTGCAGGAATGGGATCCACCAGATTCGTCTCACACATCCATGGGCCAGAAAGGCAGCTCTCACATCACAGGAGGGGGCAAGGAGCCTTGGAGACACCTCCCCTCTCCTCTTGTGAGTCAACCACTGGGGACATGCTTTGCTAGCTCAGGAAAGAAGGCACCTAATAAATAAAAATTTGGCCCAAACCAATTCCAGGCAAATTCAAAGTTTGTTGTTTTTGTTTGTTTGTTTGTTTGTTTTTTGAGGTTGTGGCTTGGCTTGTACCTCTTTAAACTAAGTGGTAACTTCTCACTGGGTATGTTAGGGTCTGCTCTATCTAGAGACCTGTCCAGACCCTCCAAAGCCACATGGCTCAGGTCCTGTGAGCACTGTCACTCCTGTCACATGAGCAGCCAGGAGTCCTGGTGCTGGGTAACACAAGCTGTGTCAGCCAAACCAAGGGAGTGTGCAAACACTTGGTCTGCAAGCAAAGCTGCCCTTCTGGAGGATCTCCTACCCCCCATGAGGCACAAACCATCCTCAGGGCTTCCATGACCTGTTGGAAAAGAATCAATGTAGTGTTTTTATTCGTGAGAGCCCAGCCAAGGAAGAATACCTGCTTTTACCTGCAAATCAAAGCTGTCCCTCACCTCTGGACACAGCCCCTGGCCTCTGCCTGACCCCCCAAGACATCCTGAAAGACCAAAAACTGATGCAAAGAGGAGGTGCTGTCATATTTTCCAAGGTTTGCCTTGAGCAATGGAAAATACTGCCCAGCTGTGGCAGAGAGCAGGCAGAAGGCTGATGCCCTTGTGAAGAGCTTAGGTTTTGAAAAATCAAGGAAGAAAGGGAGGATGGAAGGGTTATCCAGGGATTCTCTGTTAGTACAGCAAGGAGAGAAAGGAAACAAAGGAACAGAAAAGGCAGGACAGCAGGAAAACCCTTCCTTGAATGTAATTCATTAAGCTTCGGACAAAAACCTTCTTCTGTCAGAGGGTAGGAAACACGTGCCCCAGAGGGAGCCCAAAAGCCAGCTCAGATAAACCCTCAGGCCTCTGCAGCAGAGCCCTCTCAGTACTCCATGTGTGTGAGAAGAGTTTCTGCATGGACATCTGACACATTTCCATGGTCATCCCAAAATGCCAGAGTCCCTCAGCAGCTGGTTTGCAGGGCGATGGTGCCAGAAGGATGTTGGCCATGCTGGGCTCTCTCCCCAGAGGGGACATGCCAAGGTGCTTTGGCTGGAGGATGGAGCCTGTCACAGCTTCGGGTGCCATCCCACTATGGTCACACCCAGGAGGAGATGCAGGGAGCCCAGCTCAGCCCTGGGAAAGCTCTTGGTCCGGAGGGAAGGAGAAGAGGCTGCAAGCTCTAAAATGGCACTGACTCTTTCAGCCTCCCACACCTCCAGCACTGCCCCAACCCTGGGGCTGGCGCCAGGTCCAGCTGGGACGTTACCCACCGCTGACACGGCTCCCAAAAGCAGCAGGGAGCGAGGAGGACATCCCGGCTGGGTCGCTGGTGGTGGCAGGAGGAGGTGGCGAGGCCGGTGCAGCGGTGAGGGGCATGGCTGCCCCACTCCCCACACCAGGCACCCCCAGCCCGGGGGCTCAGTAGAAGGAGTACTGGTTTTCCACCGCCCGGGTGCGGCTCCGGGCGCTGTCAGCCTCGTGGTAGTCCTCGGCACTGGCGGCAGGAGGCTCCGGCCGGCGCTCGGCGCTGTCGCTGCGGCTCCGGGGGCCCAGGGCACCCTCCAGCCGGTGGTAGGGTGCGGGGACCGGGACAGTGGGGGCCACGGTCACCCCCTCAGCGGGTGCTGGCACCGGCGGGCCCGTGGGTGCTGTGCTGCAGAAGTAGTGTGGAGGTGGCAGGTCGACCCGGCAGCCCGGGGGCTGCGACACGAGGGGTGGCGGGGGGCCGGTGTCTGCAAGGGAAACAAGAGTTTGAGCCCTCCGGTGCTGCCTGCGGGCTCGGCCCCCTCCCTCTCCCCCACCCCACCTCTCCATCCCTGACCCTGTTCTTCTCCAACCCTCCTTCCCACGATCTCCCAGCACAGCAGGATGCTCCGAGCCTGCAGACTCTCTGCTCCTCTCCTGCCCGAGCCAGGGCACCGACACCCACAGCCAGGGACAGGATCACACCAACACAGCCCTGCTGCTGCGTGGGCCTCAGTGCCCGCCTGGCACCCACGCTGGCACACCTCCAGAGCCACACACATCAGCTGGGCACTGCTTTAGGGAGGGAATCCCATGGATCTGTCCTGTTTAGGGACAAGATCCCAGCTCTCCCTGCCCAGCCCTGGCACCTACCGGGCTGTGGGCTCTGGGCCACCACGTAGCTGCGGAGGGTGATGTCGGCCGCGCCGCCCGACTCCAGCGGGATGGGGTGTGTGTGGAAGTGGCGCAGCATGTCAAAGATGGTCTGGAACCAGAGGTGCTGCACGTGGCACTGCCCGCTCTCATTCAGTGACAGGCGCAGGTGCTGCAAGTGCAGGGGCAGGGGGTGAGCTGGGGGATCGTGAGGGTGAGACCCACCCTTGCAATCTGCAGGAGCCACCTCCATCAGCCAAGGAAGGTTTGCTCCTAACATAGGATTGTTGTGTTTACTCTGCTGCAGGGGATTTCCTGTAAAACCTCACTTGCTGCAGCCCCAGGAGCAGTTTGACCCCTCCTGGGGATGAACACCATAAAGAAACACACAGAGAAGGCTGTTTGGGTATAACCAGGAGCAGCTGAAGCTCTGATCCTGGGGTCACAGATAGCCTGGGGAAGCCTCTAGCCCACCTGAAATACTTCTTGCAAGGTGACAAGAAGAGGCAATCTCTGCTAGAAAAGTGAGCCAGCAAAAAACTGCTTGTGGTTGGTTTTTCATAGTGCATCTGTGTACTTCAGGACACAGAACAGACAAGGAGAGGGCAGGGGAAGGTGTGCCAGGCTACACTAAGCCCCCATGGGTATTTATCCATATGCTCACATGACAGGCACTGATCCAGTTGAGAAAGTGTAGAAGGATGCAGAGGCGTCTTGGGGCACAAGGGCAGGTGGTCCTGAGGGATGCCCTGTGGGTTGCAGCTCCCTGCAGAGCCGCTGCATTTGGGGTCACCCACAGAGCAAGAAGGAACCCAAGGTTCTGGGCAGGGCTGGCACTAACATTCACAGAGAAGCAGAGGACACAGAGAAGCAGAGGACACCCACCTTGGCTTTCCCCTGAAAGTTGAAGGTCAGCACATACTCCCCTGGCCGCGTCTCGCTCTGCCGGATGACGAACAATCCGTGGCTGCGGGCGCCCCCGAAGAGCACCAGCTGGGCTGCCTTGATCCGTGACAGAGTCCCGTGGAACCAGGGGAAGTCAGACAGGTTGATCTCTGCCTCAGCCTCGCTGTCCTCCCCTGCCCGCAGGGACAGCAGGTTTTTAGGGAGCACCCAAACATCACCCCCTCTTCTCCTGCCCCATCCTCCTCTCCCTCTGTGCACCCTCCACAGTGAGATGCTGGGGCTGCATCCTGCATCCCAGTACCTGTGAGGTGCCCACCAGCGGTGGGGGAGGATTCCAGCGTCTGCAGGAAGCTTTCCAGTGGGACGTGGGTGAGGAGCTCCCCCAGGGAGTCCCTGCCCCGGCTGTGGGGCACGGGGAGAGAGGTGGCCATGGCAGTGTTGTGAGCGCTGGGCAGGGCACATCTGTCTGGTGGCCTGGGTACCTCTGGAAGGGAGATTGCAGAGGGATGAGTTCATGGCTCAGCATCACCCACCATCACTGGGCAAAGCTGGGGGCTGTCCTGCTCTGCAGGCAACTGTGTGGGATATCCCTGGATCTCAGAGACACCTGAGGGCTAGGTTATGGCTCTGAGGGACTCCCAGACTTTCCCAGATGTAGCTCCTTACCATCATTCAGGAACTCGCAGCTGGACGAGGTTGTCCTGCCTGGAAGACAGGGTCCCTGTGCACAGGACACCAGCTCAATGTCATCTCCACTGTCCCTGGAGGAGAGCACAGACAGAGACACACACGTGTGGCACCTCCACTCACTGGCATGGAATGGGGATTCACAAAATTCCACTGTGATCCAAGAGCACATCCTATTGCCCCTGAATTCCTCCCAAGGGGTTGCCACTGCACCAAAAGCATTGAGAGGAGGAGCAGCCACCACACATGACTTTTTGAGGGTGAGAAACCAGCGTGGGAGGGATTAAACCCTTGAAAGCCCACACTGCACAGGTCATGCTGGTCGGTTCCAGCTGCAGGATTTTGCTGCAGCCTTGTGGGTTTGGAAGGAAAGCTGTTACCTTGACTCTCCGTGCTTTGCTTTGCACCCACACACCTTCCCACCCGAGGGCGCTTTCACTTTCACCCTCTGCAAAAGGAATTACCCAACCACGGGAATGACCTCCCTAAAAGACATACAACACTAAGTCAGGAAGCCTGGAGCAAGGCAAGCAAGTGGGAATAGAGCCAGGGAGCCACTCAGAGCATCCCTGTTGCCAGCCCTCCTCGTGCACTTCAGCACCCTTCTTGCACAAGCATCCAGCTTGCTCCACATCCTATTTTTATCCCAGACACCAGCAAGAGTCTGGAGCTGCCCACAGCACTCGGCTGCTCTTGCTTCACACGGGCCACGTGGGCACAGGCAGAGGGGAAGCGGCTGCTGAATTATTTAGTGGCCAGTGAGTGAATCAGCCACTGGGAGTCATTCAGCTGCAGCCAGTTAAAAACAAGAAGGGAGGAAGGAAACCAAAACCAAGAGCGCTCTGCAGAAAAGCCGTCGCTGGGCGCTCACGCGGCGGCTCCAGCACGCAGCCCTTGGCAAAAGCACGGGGAGCTGATTGAGCATTCGCTCTTGGCACCCAGCGCGTGTGTCGGTGCATTAAACAGCTCATTACTATTTGCTCTGGAGTTCATTATTATTTGCTTTACAGTCACGTCCGGAGGCCAGAGCGGGACGGCGCTGGGTGCTCAGCAAACAGAAAGGGCTGGGAGGCTGCCGGGGCAGGGCGAGGGGCTGGCGTGGTGAGGCCGGCGGCTCGAGGGGAACACGGCCGTGGTGCTCAACTCCAGCTGGAAAACCAGCACTGAAACATGGAGTGAGGGAAAAAAGGCATTTTCCCAACCTCACATCAGCAGCCCAGCCTCAGCAGTGCTTCTTGAGTTACAGAATCACAGAATGGTTTGGGCTGGAAGGGAGTTTAAAGCTCATCTCGTTCCTGCCGTGGGCAGGGACACCTTCCACTAGCCCAGGTTGCTCCAAGACCTGTCCAGCCTGGCCTTGGACACTTCCAGGGATGGGGCAGCCACAGCTGCTCTGGGCAATCCATGCCAATGAATTACAGATTTCAGAAAAGAGCAAAAGGAGCAAAGATGCACCAGTGCATCCTCCCTGTGAGATGCAGCCTCTATTAGGACCAAATGCCTCTCTCTAGCAGGAGAGGGCAAAGACAGCCTGAAGGGAGCAGGAGCCTCTCCAAGCCTCTGTTCCAGGTTTGCTTGATGTTTTCACTGCTACAAGCATGGGCACCTGGTTTTTCCAAAACTGTGCCAAGAAAGGCAGTGCCAGGGCTTCCCCAAGGCTGGGCCTGTCTGAGCCAGCTGAAGGGCAGCAGCACCAGGCACACAAACCTCCCTAACACAACTTGCTGCATGTGCTGATGAAACAGCAGATTAGAAGTTTTGGCTGAGTTATGACTCCAATGACAACACTGATGCCACTGTGATATAAATACAAATAAATCAGTTCAACCAGCAGAATCTTAAATATATCATGGATGTTAAGCTGGAAAGAAAACGTGGAAAATAGCTCAAGTATGGTATAAAAGCTTCAGAAGGTGGGTGTTAGGAGCTTCCTGCTTTGAGGCTGCATTTCCAGGTCACCTGCCTCTGCCAGGCTGAGGGAACATGGGACAGAGAAGGGTGAAAAGGTGGCCAGTGCTCTGCACCCCTGGCAAACACAGGCTGCTAACTCTGCCACCAGACCTCTGCTGGTGTGAGCTGGGCACTTCCTGTGACAACCCAAGCAGCAAAAATTGCATCTGGGTAACAGCCTGTGCTCAGGCACCACAGCTTAGCCCCACAGAGCCCCTTCCCCAGCAATCTTACCCAGGGTCGATGCAGTCCTGGATATCAGCCACCCACGAGTGCTTCTGCAGGGAGTCGATGGTCTCCAGGATGTACTCTGCCCCGTTCTCCACCTGCAGGCCATGTGGGATGGAGTCAGCTGTGCCAGGGTGCTGCCCCCCACCCCGAGGCAAAACACACCCAACAAGCCAGCCACACCCCTGAGCAGCACCTCAGCTGAGCAGGAGAGATCAGTGTCCCACCCCATCCCAGCAAAGGGGTGCTGAGGGTGACCCAGAGGATCAGTGTCCCATCCCAGCACAGGGGTGCTGAG
>QUSF01000076.1:140213-161217 GCA_003676055.1 Chloebia gouldiae
GGACAACCCATCCCATCCCCCAAAAATGGACAAGGACAACCCAACCTGTCCCCCACAAATGGGGACATGGACAACCCATCCTGCACCCCCAAACAGGAGCATGAACATGGACATCAACCCTGACCCCCAATATCAAGGTCACCCCTTGCCATGATGCCAGAGCTGATCTGCAGTTCCAGTGCAAAGGAAAAGTGCCTGTGTCGCTCTCTCTCCACCTCATCCACTAGGAAAAAATCTTGGCCCTGGCAGCAGCCATAAATTGTACTTATTTTACGATTATGACCATGCAAAAGCATTATTGATTTCTCATGAAACCACTAAGGAGTCCCCGAGCGGAGAAGCCCAGGGGTGTTTGCCTGCAGGATTCCTCTCACTCTGTGTCTGCCTGGGCATGGCACAGCTCTCCATAGGGGGAGGGAGTACTGGGAGTCCTAGAAGTATCCACCCAGGGCAGCACGCTCCCCTCTGCACCCAGCAGCTGGTCCTTCTCTTTCTCTCCAGTCTCTATTTCTGCCCTCATCCTTTGCCACATCAGTTTTGGGATTTCACCCTCCCGTCTGAGCATTAGCTCACAGATAACCCAGGACAGGTCCTCAGCAGAGGACAATGAGTAGGTGGGCTACAGGAGGAAAAGGAACAGAAGCCAGACGCAGGAGCACACCAGAAGTTGACAGGAGCTGCAGACCAGACCCATGAGCCTTGGGAGAAGCACCACTTTGCCCAACCTCCACGCTGGTCCTTCCCCCAGTGGCTGTGAGACTGGCAGGGTATGTGTTCAGTCCAGCTTGGTGCTCATGTTGCCTTTCCCAAATCTCTACCTGGCAGCACGAACAGCCTCCTCTGGGGGTCCCCAGCAGTGACTACATCTCAAAAATCACCTCTCAGTGCCAAAACTGCTCATGGCTGCTGGTGCTGGTGGGCCTTGGCTGGGGCACTGATGAGCCCATGACCCCAAACACCTAGTCCCTCTGCCTGAACACCTTCCTTCCTCCACTCCAAGGGCAGTTGTTTGGCAATTCCACCTCAGCTGGCTCAAACACTGAGCCCAAGGGTAGCTGTGGCTGCCCTGCTCCAGGCAGGCATTGTGCCTGTGTTATCCAGTTCTGGAAGGGCAGGACAGTTCCCCCAGGTTTTGCTGTTCTCCATTCACACAGCAGCTCTTTCCCTGGATTTTGCTGCTCTCCATTCACAGAGCAGCTCTTTTGCTGGCGAGGGATTACTCCTGCTAATAAATCACGCGCCGTACCCCGCCAGCAGCTTACACGGCCAGTAATTAATTACTGCTCGGATGAACGGCACAAGCCACGGGATCGGGACAGGCACTGGGGACTGCCATAACCTGCTCCTTATCCTCCAGACCCCAGCCATGTCAGCCCCCAGACCCCAGGCAGGACTGAGCCCTGAAGGCCGGGATTCAGAGCAGCAGCTGTGGCCAGGAGCTGGTTGCCATATCCTCAGCACAGCCCTATGGAGATGAGTTCCCTGGGAGCACCATCCCAGAAAGTGGCTCTCAACCCCCCCGCCAAACATGGAGAGACTCACACAGGCAACAAAATCCTACCAGAGACATGATACATGTGGCATTTCCTCACCATTTTTGAGCCCAGTGCCCTGGCTGTGCCAAGGAGGCACTGAGGACAGGTTACACACAGGCCTGCACTAGCTCCTCACATCCCACAACACCAGCAGAGCTCCAGCTCCTGCAGAAATCCCTGGCAAAGCTCTCCCCAGCATCACAGGGCTTTCCCAGAGACCTGAGCAGGGAGCCATGCCAGCTGGGAAAAAACCCATCCCTGCAGTTTAGGAGCAGCATCTGAATTTCCCCAAGAAACATCAGCAAAGCAGCAGAAAAGGCAAAGCCGTTTGTTCATTTGTTACCCGCCCAGCAAATGAAATTCCTAATTATCCATCCATCACCAAGCAGAGGATTTAAAGACTCTGCCCTTTGAATTGAAAATTCACAACCCCAGCTCTGCCACGGCCCAGGAGCTGCCCTGGCACCAGGCCATGGGCCAGGGGTATTTGGGCTCAGGGAGAAAAGGGAGATGAAAAGGAGTCTCCTGCTGCCACTCCAAGCAGTCACAGCAAGAGCAAGGGAGAGGGAAAAGGTGCAAGGGGGAAAAGAGCAGGAAGGGGCTTGTGGGGGAAAGAGAAAGCCCCTTGGTGATGGGTTTATTCCCATCTTCCTGGGGTGTTGAGCCCCGGGGCTTTCCTAGTTTCCAACCCATGAATTTGGGGGAAAACACAGCTCCCTGTCCCTCTCTCCAGGAGGGACTGGTGCTCAGGGCCTGCCCGTTTGAAGCCAAGGGATAGCAAACTAACAGACTCTGAGAGGTTAAGGGGAGAAAAAAAAAAAGAAGAAGAAGAAGGAAAAAAAAGGCACTTCAAAAAAGAAAGAGCCCCAGACAAAAAACCTCAAGGAGACCCAGGCATGGCAGCCGGGCTCGGAGACGCGCACGCAGAGGCACCACAGCATCTTCCTTTCATCTGCATGGGGATGACAGACTTTAAAAGGCCAATTTATAAAAATGAAGCCTAGAGGAGAGACATCTGGCAGGTCTGAGGAGGCGGCGGCAGGGATTACTATCCCTGTGTCACATATCCAACCCCCCCTGCCCGGAGCACAGCCAGGAGCCCCAGCCAGGATCCAACAGCACGGGCTGGGAGTCAGTGGGGTGGTTTAAGGGCAGCCCCTGGGAGTGCAGAGCCATCCCCGCCCCTGATTCACCTGATTTCTGCAGGAAGCAGGCTCCCAATTATCTGTGTAGATTTACCTTTAATCTGGATGCCTGCACTCCCCTCCATACCAGCGGCTCTGCCCCACTTCTTGAAATAACTTGTCATGCCACAGACAGCATCCCCGGGCAGAGCGGTGGAAGTGGAGACGAAAATAAGCTCACGATGAAAATAAGCAGCAAATCTGCAACTGCTTTTTGGAAAGGGCCATCCCCTGCCAGCCCAGCTTCCTGAGGGCTGCAGCACACTCCAGGCACCTTTCTAAGGAGCCAGGTCCCTTTGATAATGCCATCAGCCCACTCCAGAACTGGCTCAGGGGCCACAGCCTTGAGTCCCTGGTCTGGGTGATGCAAGAGGACAGAAAAATAAATATATAAAATGGGGTGGTTTGTTGTCAGGAAGAAGCCATGGAGTGGCAGCCACAGCATAAGGCTGGTGACAGGCTCCTAACCCACCTGTATGAATCCCCAAACTCCTCCCAGGGCAGAGCTGTGCCTGCTGCCTCTGTCATTTGGGAAACTGAGGCAAAACTTAAGAAGAGAAGATAAAAATAAAGAACTTATGTGGTTTGCCAAGCAGAAACCCAGGCTGGGATGACAGGTGGGAGCCAGCTGCTGGCAGTGATTTGGGACACCTCTCCCACCAAGGTGTGCTGAGGCATCCCCTGCTCCGGAGAGGAGGGGGCACATGGAATACTCTGAAAGTCGAAGCAAAGCTACTGACCTCAAGAAGAAACGAAATTTAAACTGTCAGCAGAAGCGCAGGAGACCATAAAAAAACAACTCCCCGCTGAAGCAGGAGTCAGGGAGCAACAACAAAGCCACTGGGATTTGCTGAACCAGAGGCGTGGGGAGGAACCAGCATCTAATGAGGTGTAAAGAACCCGAATGCGCAAACCCGGTCATGGGATGCCCAGCACGGCCGGCTCTGATGGCTTTATTTAAGGAAACAACCCTAATAAAGAGATGGTTCCCTTCCGCCCAGCGCAGCCAGGCTGGGACAAAGTGATCCGAAACTCAGTGGGGGAAAAGTACTGTCTGCTGGAGGTTGTGAGCAGCAAGCTGAACCCCTCCATCCATCCCTCCCTCCACCTCCAGCCGGGTGGGGAAACCTCCAGAGAAAAACGGGAAAGGAAAAGGCAGCGCACAGGAGGCAAAGCCTGGCTGCTGGGCAAGGAGATCCCAGCCCTGCGACGCTGCTGGCTTTCCAGCAAGATCGATGCCACTCAGAGCCGCAGCTGGTCATCCCGATCCCGCGGGAATGACGTGAGGAAAGCCAGGCACCTGCTGCCCCAGAAAAGCGCCTGACCGAGCGTGCCGTGCCAGAGGAGATCCCCGAGTCACGAGCAGGGCGCAGAGCAAGGCGATACCCCCCGGCCCCCGCAGGGATGCTGCTGGCACACGGCAGCTCCCGGGGAGCCTGGAGCCTGCCCGGCCTGGGCCCACGGGACAGCGGCCAAATCCGGCCAGGGGACACAGGAGCACGGCCACACCGATGGCAGAGAGCGGCAGGGCCACCGTCCCGGTCCTGCTGCGCAAGCACAACGGGCTGAGGGATGCTAGGAGCTGTCTCCCCATCATTCCACAGCTGAGCCCGAGTGACCTCCTCCCTCTGTCACCTCCAGGACCCTTCCCAGCCCTCGAGCTTTAACAGCACGCAGAGGCTGAGCAGAGGAAGAGAAAACCATAGGAAACGAAGCAGAAGCCACCTCCTGCTTTCACACCCCCCTGGACCCTTGACCACAGCCGTGGCATGGAAGAAGCTGATTGCTCTCCATGTACTATTTATACTATTGTGATCTTAAATCAGACTGCCTGTCTGAACCAGACAGAAATGGAAATGTTCCTTGTTCCTCTCATTTACTGGCCATCCCACTAAAATATTAATTGAACAGCATTTTGGCCTCAAGTTTTATAGTCAAACCACCTGCCTTGAACAAACCCCTCAGAAGGAGCATGTTTTAACTCCCTGCCCAAAGGCACTTCAGGGTCTACCTGTCACCTGCAGCTTAGAAAACATTTTTCTGGAGTGAAAAGGGTCCTTGTGCTTTTTTCTCCTGCACAGCAACGGGTCCCACTGGCCAGCCCAGCTCTTAAAAAGGATGCCCCAAAGCACTCAGTAGTGCTGGGCGGCCAGGACAAGGTTTTGGGTGGAGTTGCTGATGGGACACGTCTTCAAAATAAAAAATGGGCAAGAAATGAACCTTTCCTACTCCTGCCCGTAAGGGTGCCCCCACAGCTCTGTGTGATATCCTGATTCCAGCCCCACAGGAACCAATGCTCCTGAAAATGAGCAGATGGGCCCAAGACAGCCCCCAGTAAAACCTGAGATTTTCTCCATTTCCCACTACTCTGACCATACCACAGGGTTGTTCCTCTCCCTCCCATCCAAAATCCCACACAGTGGATGTTGTACTTCCTGTGCTGACAGCTGCTGGAAAATAAAGACAAGTTCATAGATAAGATCCACTGGATCTTAGATAATATTTTCCCAGAGAAATTCCATCCAGCTTGCAGGGAGCCACTCTGCCAGCCCACGCACAGGGCTGGAGCATCACCCAAGCCACTCAACCCATGGGGTACCTGCTGGTGTTGTGGGGACCTGGGGGACACCTCAGCACCTCAGGGTGCAGTGACAGTGATCAGCAAAGCTTTGGTGCATCTGGGCATCATAAATGCAGCCTGGGGCTTGGAGGCTGTGTCTGGGAATAAAGCAGAGACATCCCCCCTCAATGCCCCAAAGGAAAAGCTATTGGGAAAAAAAAATTCAAGCCCCAGAGCTTTAGGTGAAGGATGTCAGGTGCTGTTGTCCATTTCCCCTCATTTGGATTCCACCTCACGTGCCTGTCTCCAGCCAGAGAGCTTCCCACAGAAAACTACCCAGTCCAAAGTCTATTTTTAACCACCACAATAGCAGAGCCTCCCCCGAGGAGCAGCAGAAGCCCTGTCCCCAACCAAGCACTCTCACATTTCCCTCGCTAAGCCTCGATTTCCTTCCGGCCCTCAGCCCACAACAAAACCCTTCTCCTCCTCCTCCTCTCGCCTTCCCATCCTTGGAAAACTATTTGCACATCCATCCATCCATCCCCCTCCAGGCTGGTGTGCTGTGGGTGCAGTGTCCTGCACACCTGTTACACATTAACCACTGACCTGGTACCTGTGGGCAGACCCTTCCTGCACTCAGAAATGCCAAACAGCAGGAGATCCTGCTCAGCCCCCTCCCCTGGATGCACCCAAAACTCTGGGGATTTAAAGAAAAAGCCCTGCAGCATCAACCCAGCTGCACTTCCCAAAGCAAGTGCAAACTCTTTAGAAGAGATTACTCTTGCCCTGGGGATTGCTGTGCAATGGAGGAGCTGAGTGGACACTCAACAAAGCAAATCCTGATGGGTACAGCACAATCATCACTGGGGGATCCCCCATCATTATGTCAGTGAAACCCCTAAGATTGTTTTTCAATTACAGTACATAATAAACATGAGATAAAGTTACACAGTTGTGTAGGAAATTTTCTTATTATGTTTTTTTTTTTTACGTTGCAGATCTAATTCCCCACACGCATCACTGTCTCATACCCGCCTGCAAACAGCCTTAAACTGCTGCCTAATGGTATCTGAGCTGGGGAAATTCAATTCTACCCAGCGCCTCATCCAGGACTGCTACAATCACTGCTAATTGCTTAAGTGGTGTATTAAGCAAAATAAAAATTCCAGTGGGCTTTGAATCCCCTCCTCTACCAGATGCCAAAACACCCTGTTACAGCTGCCAACCCTGGCTGGAGATCCAACCTCAAATATCCTGTTTCTCTTCACTGTGCAGGGATGCTCCTGAGCAGGCAGAGCTTCGTACCCAGCATGGCCAAGGCCAGGGCAGAGGGACTCACAGGCTGTGTCTGCCTTTGCCATCCCTCTTGCCAGGGTTCTGGGGTACCATTGCAGCCCCTCTGCTGCCCCAGGGTCCAAATGCTGCCAGGACCCAGTGAAGCAGGGCACAAACAGCTTCCCAGTGGGACCTTGGGGTGAAGGCACTGGGTCCCTCTCCTGTCCCCCCACCTGTGGGTGTGGATGGATGTGGAGGTCCAGTCAAGTCTCATCCCAAACCCAGACCCTGCATGAGAGCAGATTCTCCAAGCCCTTCAGGTTTTCCCTTTAGCAAAAATCAGGTGTGGGATGCAGTTTTCCCTTTCGGCATGTTCTCTCCACCTCTCCACCATGATGGAGCCAGCTGGGATTGAATTTCTGGGAGCACACTGCCTGCACAAGGAAGTGGATCACTGAGCCAGGGACAAGTGTCCAGCCACATCCCAGCACCTCACTGGCATCCATGGGCAGGGAAAGCAGCCGAGGTCAAGTGAGGGCACCCAGAGCAGGAGGGGAATGATGCAGGAACCTCGGGGCTGGAAGCACTGCCCCGGGGCATCCCAGCCAGCCTGAGTCAGCAGGGCCAGCAGATGTGCAACCATCATCTGGTTTCTCTGCTTCTGCTGGGAAGAGGAGGAGGAAGAGAAAGGTACTAGCCAGCAACATCCTCATCTTGAAGAGATGGGTGTTCTGCCTCCAAGGAGGAAGGACAAGAGGAGGGTGGATAAAACCACGCAGCCATGAGGGTGCTCACAGTCCAGGAGAAGAGGGGACAGACCTGATGGCTCAGGGGATCAGCCAGAAGAGGTGGCCCTGCAGTCAAGCAGCCACTGCGGCCCTGAACCAACTGAGGAACTCCCACTGGAGGAAGGAGGTGATTTTAACCCCAAAGCCTTGACCGGGCAGGGATGGGACCAGGGCTGACTCACCCTCCTCGATGGCACAGGGGTCACTGAGCTGGCAGGCAAACCTGTGTGCTCCCCAGGCTGGAGCAGAGAGGATTATGCAGCTTTTTTAAGGAAACAGTGGTAGCCCTGGGCTCCTCTGCTGTTTTACAGTGATGGTGAGACACTGGGAAATACCACTGAAGGACACAGAGGGAAGGTCCAAGGGCACTTGCCATCCCATCTGAGCAGATCTCCTGGCAGCCCACATCCACCCACTTGTACAAATGTGCCCTCCCCACAGGGAAAAGGGGGGCTGAGCATTTTGGAAGAGCCTGTGTGGTTTAGGAGGATGATTCCTATCCTCAGATATCCATGGTCCTTCTCCACTCGCTCAACAACCAAACCAAAAATGCTCATGAAGGGGAGTTCTGAGTAATCATAGAATCATTTCTTTTGGAAAAGACATAAAAAAATCACCCAGTCCAACCATTCCTCAGCACTGCCCAGGCCACCACTAACCCATGTCCCCTAGTGCCACCTCTGTTAAATCCTCCAGGGATGGTGACTCCACCACCGCCCTGGGCAGCCTGACAACCCTTTCAGCAAAGAGATTTTTCCTAATATCCAACTAAACCTCCCCTGGCATAAGTTGAGGCCATTTCCTCTTGTCTAGTCAGCTGTACCTGGCTACAACTTCCTTTCAGGCACTTGTAGAAAGAGAGAAGCTCCCTCCTGAGCCTCCTTTCCTCCGGGCTGAGCTCCCCGAGCTGCTCCTCATCTACTCAGAGACACAGGAGCAGGGCCCGGGGGGATTTTGGGCAGGGTGCTGGCAGGACAGGGAGATTTTTACCTCCTTTCCCGGTCCAGTTCACAAGATCCCCGAAGCACCGGCAGCGTGGCTCTTGCAGGTCAAATGCATAACTTCAACCGATCAATTTCCACACTGGAAGGAAGTACCAGACCGACTTGGAGGGAGGGACCTGCAAGGCAAAGGTTTAGGCTGTCAATCCCCGGAGCCAGAGCCAATATCCCCGGGCACATCTCACCTCCCCCAAGCCACAGTCCAGCAGGGCTCCAGGCGGGCTTCACCAAAACCAGAAATAAGCAGAAGGGCCGGGCAGAAAGTCCCCCAAGCCTGGCAGGGGCCTTTCCGCGGTGCTGCCCAGGCTCAGCAGAGCGGGGCTGGAGCTCGGGAGCCGCGGCTGTCCCGGGCCCCGCGGGGACGGGGGGCACCGGGGCTGCTGTGCCCGGGGGGCTCCGGAGCAGCCTGCAGAGCCGCACGGCCAGGCGGACAATACTGACCGAAAACACGCGAGCATCCGCGCGGGGGGCTGCGTGCTGCCTGAGCCTCGCTCCGCATCCGCCACCCCCAAACCCCGGGGGAAACACCCCAAGGCTGCAGCCCCCATCCCCGGGTAAAGCCCCCCCATCCCCGGGGCAGCCCCCCGCGCCGGCGGAGCCCAGCACGAGGCTGCAGCCCCCATCCCCGGGCCGAGCCGCGTCTGCCCCATCACCGCCCGCCGCCCCCGCGGGCCCGGGGCCGCCCGAGCGGCGGCGATGCTCACCGGGAACGGGGGGGCCGGCCCGGCCGGGGGGAGGGGGCGGCCCGGGGACCCTCCCGAACGCGCCGCAGCGCCGGGGGGCGGGAGCCTCCCCCGGGCGGGGGATCCGCTGCTGAGCGGGGCGGAATAACCGCGGAGAAACACCCGCCCGCGGCGCGGTGCCGGTGCCGGTGCCGGTACCGGAGGATGCGCTCACCCGCCCCGTTCGCTGCTCGGTTCGCGGCTCGGCTCGGCTCGGCTCTGCCCGGCCCGGCCGCCCCCCGCCCCGCCGGCAGCGCCGCCCCCCGCACCGCCCCCGCCGCCTTAAAGGGCCCCGCCCGGCCCCGCCGCCCCCGCCCGGCGCTCCGGGACCGACCCCGGGACACCGAGCGGCCCCCGCCCGCCCCGGGGAGCGCGTCTGCCGCAGCGCCCCGACAACCCGGGGCACCCCAAATCCTCCTCGGGCTCCCCAGATCCTCAGGAAGAGCCCTCAATCCTCGGACGGGCTCCCCAACCCTCCCGTGGGCACCGCAAATCCGTGGGCAGCACCCGAAATGTTCGAGGTGCCAAGTGTGCAGGTCCCCAGGATCATCAGGATGCGCAAATCCTGGCACGGCACCCCCGTGCTATGAAGAGGGGCTGCAGCCTTTCCTCACCCCATCTATCCATCACCCAGCATTTGTCCTTGCGGTGCCCAGGAGAGGGGATTGGGGTGATCCCCCCACATCCACATTCCCAGGAGGTGGGACTGGGGTGGCTCCAAGGGGAGTTTTGGGGTCTGGACCCAGTGCCCAGCTTTGTCATGCTGCTGATGCAGTTTGGGGCACATCTCAGAGCACTTTCCCTGCCAGGGGATTCAGGACAGACTGAACCCTGCGACAGGGTGGGTCAGGATGGACCAAGCCCCAGGACAGGGGAAGTGAAGCCCAGAGAGGTTTAAGGGATGGAGTTGGGGGTCACACTGCCTCTGGGACCCTGCACAGCACCCCCCAGTCTCCCCATGGCATGTCCACAGGCAGATGAGTCACTATTAAAAAAAAAAAAAAAGGATTTGCAGGAGGAACAAATCGTTTTACTTCTGTGAAGCACCTGTAGGATTAAGACAATGCTGGTTATATAAGGGATGGAGAAGGGTGGGTTTTATCGTTATTGTAATTATTAATATTTATTTATTATGCTTCCTCACCATCCCATTACCCTGATGGGTGTATTCTGGGGAGATCTGGGGAGAGAAGGAGGAGATTTGTTGTAGGGCTGGTGCAGAGTGATGCACCATTTGCTTTTTCTTCTCCCAAAGCAGCAGGGGCCAAAGTGGACAGTGCAAAAGCACAGTTGAGGTGGCACAGCTGGGACAGGGACTCTTGATTTTCTCCATTATGGCTGGTTTGTGATGATTTTGGGTGGGTTCTCTCCCTCCTGCTTCTGGCTGGTCACATTTTCAAGGCCAGGTTGGGCAGGGCTTGGAGCAACCTGGTCTGGTAGAAGGTGTCCATGCCAATGGCAGGGGCTGGAATGAGATGAGCTTTAAGGTTCCTCCAACCTAAACCATTAAATGTTTCTGGCATTCTATGATTCCCTTCCCAGGGGCATTCTGGGGGTGAATGGATGCTCCCAGAGAGGCTGGATCCCACTGCTCAGAGCAGGTGACCCTGGGCCACCCACCTTCACCCACCTCCCCCAGCAGCTGACAACTTGTTTCTACTCCCCCCGCCTTGCCCTGCCTCCTCCTCCTCAGAGCCTCTCTCCCATTCATATCCATTTTTAAAGAAA
The DNA here is from genome assembly GCA_003676055.1 of Chloebia gouldiae. Classification (NCBI taxonomy): domain Eukaryota; kingdom Metazoa; phylum Chordata; class Aves; order Passeriformes; family Passeridae; genus Chloebia; species Chloebia gouldiae. Next base: position 151,007 of record QUSF01000076.1, read on the forward strand.
ACACACAATCAATAGTCTCTCAGGCTGGAATTTCATTAAGGTTTTCATTGCACTCGCTATCGATTGGCAGCAGAGCTGGGAGCTGCACGGAGCTGATGCTGTGCCCTGCCTGCTCTGGGACCACCCAGACCATCCTAAAGGGAAAGGGCCATGCAGAGGATGTGGCTGCTCCCATGCAGGCAGCAGAAAGCCCAGCATCCCAGCTTTTACTAACCCCTAGATTTTATCACTAAGAGCAAAACCAGGAGCCCCAGGAAGGGCTGGGATGCTGGGATTTCTTTCATGAACCAAAACAATTGCTTTGTGATTGCAAAGGCTTTGGTACACAACAGGCTCTCTCCTGCCTTCCCTCCATGGGATGCTGCTTGTTTCAGGATGTGTAAAACCAGGCTGGAATGCCTGGCCTTGCTCCCATCAAACAGGGGGGCTGCAAGTAAAGAACACCCCAGAGCTCTGAGTGTGGGAGGGCAGGGTTTGCTCCGCTGCTGGTCGGTCACTTGGAAAATCAAGTGAAAAATCCCAACTTCTAAAAGGGCTCCGTGGGCTAATTTTAGGTCTGGGCCTTGACCAGAGAGATTAACAATAATTGCCAGGGTGAAAGTTTAACTTCTCCCACGACTTTTCTCAGCAATCCCCAAGGAACCGCGTTGTGCTGTGCAAAGAGCATCCCCGGGCCAGCTCCCCAAATTGCCTTTTTAAGGCTTTATTTTTAAACCAAAGCCACAAGCTGCCTTCAACAGGACAAAAATCCTTCACGAGTCCCAGTCTGCAGCTGGTGGGAGCTCCTATGGTGGGGATGAGCTTTGGCTCAAATCCTTGTCCCCACTTTTTGGCCATGCTCATCCCTGTGCCAGCCCCTCAGACACAGAGCAGATCCCCCATGGACACCCCTGTACCCACTCACCCCTAAACCTTTTTAACAGCACCCACGACAGGAGCAAAGTGTCGAACCATGGCCTTTCTGCTATGCTAAATGATTTAAAACTGGTGGTGAATAAACCTAATATTTGCCTGCTCCTGCCAATTCTCATTACTCCGGGACTCCCTCGGAGCGATTAGCGGCCTTAAAAAAAAAAAAAAATTGCTGGAAGGAATCAAGCGAGCGGCTCAGCCAGCGCTGGGGAGGGCTGCTGGCAGCATCCCGTGCCCTTGAAATGCTGTGCCCGGAGGCATCCGAGCGGGGCCAGCTCTGCCAGAGCCGGGGAGCTCCAGCTCCGTCCTCGCCACGTCCCGGCCCGGCCGGGGGATCCGGGGAGCAGGGACTGCCGTGCTGTGACTGATCATCCAGAAAAACCCTCGTGCTGCGAGGCCACAAACCGTCAGGGGAGGTAAAGGGGTTTGTGAGCATCCCGGGAAAATCCTGGAAGGGGAGTTAGGAGCCTGCTGTGGCCGGGGCAGCCCAGCCATGAACCCATTCCGTGGCAAAGCCGGCGTGTGTGTGAGCTGTCAGCCAGGCAGACAGGCCCCAGGCATCTCCCGGGCTGTCACAGCTGCAAATTGTCCAGGAGCAGTCCCTAATGGGATGTCAGGGGAGGATTTATTGGAGGAAGATGTCACAGGGATGAAAGGGGAAAAGAGAGGAAACCTGGAGAAATAGCGGTTTGGGTTTGTATTTATTTGAGGAGGAGAAATTGTTTTAAAATGTGCTTTGGTGTGTTGGAGAAGGCAAACAGGCAGTGACAGCCCAGCCACGGGGCTGGAGGAGCCTTCACTGAGGGGAAGACCTTGATGTGCAAATTCCCTTCTCCTCCTCACCCTGCAACTCAGGATTTACCTTTGAGAGGGAGCAAAGCCCTTTCCTTTCAACACAAAACCCGTGTTTAATATTTCCTCTGTGACCTGGTTGAGTGATGCTCTCCCAGGATGACCTCAGAGATGGACAAGCCCAACCACAGACCAGAACAAAGCCAGACCAGCTGAGATTCCCTGGGGGATCGCGTACAAACAGAAAGGGATACAAAAACATGACCAAAAACCATCCTTGTCTTTCTGTGGGTTAATCAGTGGAGTTTGGATGGAGATGGAGAGCACCAGCTGAGGCAGGAGCTGCACTAGAGAGTGGTCAGCCAGCTCTCAGCGTCAGTGCACCCCACATCCTTTCTGTGTGCACACAGCCTGTCCCTCACCAAACATCTCCTCAGGATTGTGTTCAGTGGCCTCTCAGATGGGAGGGAGTCATATTTGGGGTTGGTGAGTGGGGAGGGAGTGCAATCTCACTGTCAGGTGGAAAAAATCTTCAGGGCTTGATCCTTCTGCATCCCTGATGGTGCTGGGAGAAGAATTAGGAGTGAAAAGGGGGCGTTCAGCTCTGTGTCAGCAGACACAATTCAACATTTCCCCTCTTACAGTGCTTTGTTCTGCCTGATCTTGGTGCCTCCAAGAAGGACAAGTCTCTCCTGCTGCATTTATTCATCCCAGGATAAACCTGCTGGGATGGAGCTCACTGGGCCCTCAGAATGTCACGGATCTGCACCAGCAGGATCTGTTTGTGCTCTCTCCATGTCTCCTGGGAGCATGTCTGGAGGGAGATGGGTGCATCCCTACCTTCTCAACTGACCCCGTGTTGTCCTGTAATTCTATTTTATTTAAGCATGTCTTTTCTCCTGCTACAAAATCACATAAAAAGCTGAGCTGGGAGAGACCCACAAGGATCATCGAGTCCAACTCCTAACCCTGCACAGGACCAACCCCAAGAGTCCCATCCCTGTACCTGAGAGAGGATTGTCCAAACAACACCACCTCTGAGGACACCTCCTTCCCTCCCTCGGGCCACCGCGGGGGAAGCCACCGGAGTCCGGCTCTGCTGCTGCTGCTCTTCTTCCTCCTGCTGATGCAAATGAAAAGCGATGCTCGGCTGTGCTCCAGCCCCCTCTCGGCACCTGCTGGCAGAGCTCAGGTGCGGAGCGCTGTGAGCAGGGGCAGAGCTCCGTGTCGGGGCGGGCACTCCCACACCATTCCTTGTGTTGGGAGGACGCGAACTGGAGCTGCAGAACTGAAACTTTAGCAAAAAAAACCAAACAAAACCCAAACCGCAGCGTGTTGGCTCCTGCCTCCTCTCACCCCAGGGCTGTGCTCCCCACGGCTGTGCTGGCCCTGCTGGGTGACCAGGTTTGTGTCTCTCCCAGGGGAACAGGCACCTTCTGCACCTTCTCTTCCAAAGCACCTCCTGTTTCTGCAGGCAGAGTCAGAGGTTATCAGCTGCTTGTGGGTTGTCTCTTAAACATCCCTTTTCTTTGTGCTGCTCTGCTCTGCTGGGGCTGTGCCTGACAAATGGTGTCAGAGGCTTTGTTCTGCCTGCACAGAGACCAACGGAGGAAAAGGCTTCAAAAACCTCCCCACACCCCTCCGTGGCTGTGCTGCCCTGGCCAGGGGGGGTTTTCAGGAGCATCACCCTTCAGTCACCTCCTGCAGCTGCCTCTGTTTGGTGGCCCCTGCCTGGGGACAGCCTGGGACTCCTGCTCCTGCCCTGACCCATGATGGAGCATGATGGAGCTGGGGACCTCAGGACCACATCCCTGGGTCTGTGCCAGGTCGGATCCTTCCCCTTTGCTCTTTCTGGGTATCACAGAGCTGTGGACTCCCTCAGTGCTGCTGCTCCAGGCTCCCATTGCCTCTGCAGCCTCCAGCCAGCAGGAGCCAAACCCCTGGAGATTTCAGACACAGAAAAAGGGCTTTCACCTTTCCCACGTGCAAACACTTCAGCAACAGCAGCTCCTTGCACCTGGAAACCTTGGGGAAAACGGTGCTGCTCCTGCTGGCAAAGTGATCTTTGCTGTGCAGGATCCTCTCCCCAGCATTTCTTGCTGTGCAGGTCCAAGTGGCTTTTTCATTGCAGTTTTCCAGGGTTTTGCTTTTCCTACAGGCTGGAAAATGCCCTTCTGGCAACCTTGGCTTTGAAGCAGCCCCACGCTGCTGGTCAGGCTGGCTGTGGTGTTCCTGCAGTGCCCAGGTCCCTGCAGCAGCTCTGAATGCTCCCTTGCACGTGTGTTCAATAAAAAAAAGGGGAAAAAAAAGCATTAAATATTAAAGGAAAAACCATGGTTGCCTGGACTCAGAGCAGCTCTTAAAAATGTTAGCAGCTCCAAAATCCCAACCTTCCCTTGGCTTTGAAAGCTTCCATCTTTGCAGCAGCCTGTGGGGAGCTGGGCAAGGTGTGTGTGAGGAGCAGGGCTGGTGGACAAAGTGCCCCTGAAGAAGCTCTCAGAATGAAGACACATGGCCCAAAGCAGCAGCCAGGGAAATTCCATAACCCTGTCAACCTGCAGGGGCTGCTGTGTGGAGGGGAACTGGGAAAAAGCCCTGGAAAATCCCAGTTGTGTGCCGGGGCACAGGGAGGTGGCCAGTGAGGGCAGATTGTGTCGCTCCAGAGGAGGGGGACACCACGCAGGGACAGGACAGGTGCCATCCTACCCCCAGGCACTTGGGATCTGCAGCATCTGCTCCTGGGGGAGGTGTTAGAGTCCCCTCCATCAGGGGGTTCCCCAGGGCCTTTTTCTCTGCAGGGGAATGGCAATGCCTTGCCTGCTCCCACCCCAGTCCCAAACCCAATCCCTGGGCTCCGTGGGATCAGAAGGGAGGGTTTGCAGAACAAAGCCAGTTTTATTCAAGGCAAGGAGCCCTTTCCTGGCTGGGCAGGGAGCTAAGAGGATGTTGCACTGCCTATTCCCAGGTACCCAAAAGTGAAGGCTTTAGGGAACATCAGTGGGATCACAGCCCTTCTCTGTGCTAAACATCTTCCATCTTGCCCTGTGGCCAAATCCTGGTGGTTACTGGCCAAATCCAGGTGGCCACTGGCCATCTCCTGGTGGCCACCACTGTGTCCCCCTGTCCCCACAGCATCCACCTCCTTCCTGCTGTACAACCAGCACCACTCCGGCTGCGTGGTGGCCACTGGCCAACTCTGGATTTAGTTTTTCCACCCTGTGTGCCTCGTTTGGGTTTCCCTGCCTCAGCAGGAGGAGGATTTTGGGGCGGGGGGAGCGAGGTGAAATCCCTCCCTTCCCTTGGGAGCTGGAGAAGCCTGCGTGGTGCATCTCCAGGGAGACTCTGTAAACAAGGAGCAGGGGAGGGAGCGAGGGGGACTCTCCCATCTGCTGCCTTCGGCCCCGGCCTGCCGTCAGATGTCTCCCACAACAGGAAGCAATAAAACACTTATTACCAGCTCGGGGGAGTCTCTTTCGCCTGCTGGAGAGTGGGATTTTGCCCAGAATCCCACTTAGGGGGGACTATTCACAGGGTTAGGGGGCTCACGTGTCCTCAGAGGTGCCCAGCTCTGCTGCAGCAGGGGATGGTGCCAGCCCATCCCTGGGATAACCCCGCTGTGATTTCCACACCCCTCTGCTGGTGCTGTCCCCTGTCCCACGGCACTGGGTGTCCCAGCATCAGGAAGAGCACCCCGGCCAAAGGACTTCCAGCATCCAAACCCTGCTGGCCTTTTTAAAGCAGCCCATCCGAGCCCAGCAGCTCTGTCTGCTCCGTGTGTTAGGGAAGAAATGGGAGGATGGCTTGCAGTGGTGTTCACCCTTGGATGACAATTCCTGCTGCCTGGCTGGAATTCCTGCCTGAACTGGAGCATGTCTTCCAGACAGATGTTCAGCTGTGATTTAAAGGCATCCAGTGGTGGAGATGCAGCACCACCATTTCCCTGCCTGCTTGTAGTGGATCATTAGAGCCACATTTTCAGAAATAAGTTACCTGTGGCCGGGTTCGTGCTGCCAGATACCCAAACCCTTTATGCATAACCTCCTTTTCCCCCGCAGGGGCTGCCTCCGTGCCTTTGTGGAGATACCCAAACCGCTTCTATCCCATCCCCTTTTTCCTGCGTGGGCTGTGTCCGTGCACTGACCCTGCCCATGCTCTCCCTGGGTACAGCCTGGACTGGAAATACGGCGGGCTGGCGGCGGGCTGGCTCTGCCCGTGTTTGTGTTCGAGCTCCTCGGCCGCTCCGGAGTCTCGGGGGCATCCTGCGCTGGCAGTGCCGCCCGCAGCCCCGCTCCGAGCCATCCATCTCCCTTCCCCATCTGCCAAGCCGGTGCCTGCCTGTGCGACAGCAGCAGGGGCGAGGCGCCCGGACGGAAACCTTTAGGAAAATCGCATTATTGTTTTTTTTTTTTTTTTTTTTTTTTTAATAGCACCGCAATAATTGCTGCCGCAGTTTGCTCTGCACACAGTGTGCTCCTTCCGCAGCTTGCCAGGGCATTCAGCATCCTCAATCCACGGGGATCAGCCCCCTCGCCCTGCCCGATGGGCTCCAGCCCCCCATCACAACAGATTGGCCACATCCGGGTGGTGATTTTTCTCTTGTCTCCTTTGCCCACGGCAAAAACTGAACTTGTGACCCAGATGTGAGCAGCCTGTTATCTCGTTAGCCAGCCCAGCTTCCCCAGGAGCCTTTGATTAGCAGATAAACCCCCGAAATTCAGCCTGGGTCTCTGAGATGGGCTGGCAGATTCGCAGGTTAAACAGATATAAGAAGCACAGGTTTGCCTTTAATTATTTTCCTGAATATCTGTCGATACTAATTAAAATTGTTTCCCATAATTAAATTTAAAACAGCAAGGGAGAGCAAGGGGTCGCTGAAATCCTTTTCTTTTGCATCACTCAGGGAAAAAAGGGGTTTTCAAATTAAATTAGTAAAAAAACCCAATCCCATTTTCTCCCCCTGCATCCAAAAGAGAGACAGATAGTGGGGTGCTTTGGGGCTGCCCTCTGAGCCTGGCTGAAAATGGGGTTTAGGGGGGTGCTGGGGCTCAGGGCTGTGGCTCTATAGGTGGCTGTAAGGAGAATTCAGTGTGTCCCCAAAATCCAGCACAGCCAGTGACACCCCGGTGCTGGATCAGGCAGGGAATGAGGAATTGGCTGTGCCCTAAATCCCACACATGCCAGGACAACAAGGACAGTGCTGCTGCTGCTCCCCTCCAGGCAAGCCCTGCACAGGCTGAGCTGGTTTGGAGCTCTTGCCCGAAGCTGGGGCTCCTGCTGGCTTTAATTGATGCACGGTGCCATTTTTATGGAGGAAAGGGGTTTGGACACAGCACTGCCAGTACTTCCAAGCTTGGCTGGGGATGCCAGGAGGTGTTGGGAGCTGGAAGAGCCACCCCCTGTGCTTGGCCACTCCAGGACACCCCTCACATGCAGGGTACCTCCCGAGGCACCAAAACTGCAGGATTCTCTTTTGTCCTAAGCAGGAACATCCCACTGTCCCTCTGCCTGGAATCACAGGGATCCCCTGGAGCCCAGCACCTCCAGCACAAGTGGGAAGCAGCTCTGACAACTTGGCTGAGGCTCTGGGCAGTGACCCGAGAGCCCTCCCCAGCCCAGGCTTTCCCTGCCTCAGGACACAGGGTTTGGCAGCCAGAGCCGGACTCTTGGGACATCCCCGGGCTGCTGCAAGGTCACCAGGGCTGGGCTGAGCCAGGGCAGGCAGGGCAGGGCCGTGCCACAGCAGAGGGAGCTGCTGGAAGCTGCAAAGCTGTGAGATCAGGAGAGAAAACAACAACCCACATCAAACGCCTGCCCTCCCCAGGAGGGATTGTGGGACAAATCAGTGAGCTTGTCATTTTTATTTTGGATGGAAGGAGGTGATAGCTCTGCCTGAGGGACAAGATTCAGCAGCTCCAGGGGGCTGGCAAGACCCAGGTATCCTGGAGGGCTGGAAAATCTCTGGCACAGAGGCCCCTCGTGGTGGGGGAACAGCTCCTGGCCCTCCCCAGACCCCCTTGCACTGCTGGGCTCGGCCAAAGGAAGCTGTGCCTAAAGCCCAAAGCAGCCCAACTCTGCCAGGCTGGGGCTGCTGGGGCCTCCCAGGGCTGGAAAAGCAAGGAAAAAGGAGGCTGAGGAAGAGGGGGATCGTGAGCAGCTCACCAAAATTAGCCAGGCAAATCGACACCGTTCAGCTGGAGCGCCCGTGCCAACAGCCACGTGGGGAAATCCAGAATATCTCAGGGTTTGGAGCTGCCTGGGCTCAATTCCCGTGGTCCCTCCATCCCCAGAGGCTTTCTCAGGCCTGTGGGATGCTGGTGTTGATGGCAGCTGGCTCCAGCACATGGGGACAGAGGTCCTGCCCTCCCCGGCGCTGCGAGACATCACTGCCTTTAGCTGCTGTAATGGGTTTCTAAAATTAGCTGCACACTCTGCCCTTGGACTCGAGCAGGACATTTCTCAGTTGTTTAATATCAAAAGTCCAAAAAAATAAAAAAGGAAACAGAGCACAAAAGCCACCCAGTCAATGCATGGCTAAGTTTATTTTATCACTTGTCCAACAGAACTCAACATCTATTTTAAGTCATTTATGAGGAGTACAAGTGTGAATAGCTGCAGAAGTTTTGCAATTCCAAGACACCACATACAGCTGCTAAAAAAAGCAATTTTAACCTTCCCAACAAAGCCTCAAAAAAGCAGCCCACCCTTCCCTGGATCGTGTTTCCCATCTACTGATTTCAGGCAGCCAAAGCTCATCTCCCCCCAGATCTGAAGTTGATTGCTTTATGCAGAGGGCCCCAGCCATGGCAGCATCACCCCTTCAATGCTTCCCTTCCATTTGGGCTCGGTTTTCCCTGTGCTGAGCAGGACAGGTGCAGGTTGGTCCCTCAGGATTTATCCCTCCCTTCAATTTATGAGTATTTTATATTTTGCCATCGGCCACAGCTCCTATAAATAAACCCTGGCTGCCCGTGGCAGATGTGAGGCCTTTCCCTGCCTGCACGCTCTGTCAGAGGCCCTGGCTTCCCAGCAACGGGAATGGCAATGGATGTGAGTCTGCAATGAAATATTAATTGGGAGCAATGCTGCTCTCCTGTCTACAGAGGGGAATTTTAATTGAGGACCACGTTAACAAGCTAATACCTTCCCTCACCATGTGGTCACAGCAGGAAGGGGGGTTGCTGGGACCTGCTCTTTTTAATTGGAGCATCTCCTATCACCTCTGTCTCCCCAAATCACCCCAAATTAGCAGCCCAGTGTTCATCACCCAGCAAACCCAATCACCAGCAATTGCTTGATTTGACTTGTGGTTTCCTAAGAGGCAGAAGCATCTCAGCAAGGAGAGTCTGGAGCATCCCTGTGAGGTCAGGCCTGACCAGCAGCACCTCCCTTCATGCCCTTTAAGTCCTGGCTATTCCTGACTACTCCCAAACTGAGGGCTCCAGGTCGAGAAGGGCATCTGCCAGTGCCCAGCAGCATGGGCAGGAGATCCCCAGAGCTGGAGCAAAATAGGAGCTCTCAAATAGCACAACACCTGAAAATGCAAGCTCAGGAGGTTGCCTTCCCTCCCCATTTCTGTCTGGATTTAGCCCACCCAGCGTTGCACTGGACTTCAAGCAGGATGGAGAGAGAAGTGGCTCTGGGAGGAGGGGTACCTCTGACCTCGCACTTTCCGTGTGTTTTGGTAAGGCCTGAGCTCCCTGACACACCAGGAGAGCACAGGAACTGCTGCAGCCCTTCCAGGGCTGGAAAACGAGTCTTCCTTAGCTGAGGCTTTTAACTTCATGGGTGGGAGTTGGGGGGATTGCTGCCCTCATCCTACGAAGCAGAAAGCAAAGGCACAGCAGAGCAGCCGGCAGCAGCGGGGACAGCTCCTCTGCGGGCAGGAGGGGCCAGTCCAGCTGTCACTGCCACATGCCAGCCACGTCCCCGTTCCTGTGGAACTCGTGGAGGTGGTCAGCATACCTGGGGAGAGGGCAGAGCCACGTTACCCTGCAGCCAGCCCCAGGGTGCCCTGGCAGCCCAGCACCGATTCCAAGGGCTCATTCCTCGAGGATCAGCACCGTGCACTGCTCCAGCCATGGCCAGCAGGGAACTGGACTCATGGCATGGGTCTGACACCCCCCAGGTCTCCAGGATCATCTTTATAATCCTTTATCATAAACCTTTATCAGGATTCCTCCTGGGCAAGGACTACCTGCAGGAAAGACTTTGAACACCCAACCAAACACAAGGGTTTGCCCTGTTCCCTGAGATTTTTCTCCCCCCTCCCTCGTTGGCTTTAAAGCCCAATTAACTGGCTTTGTTTCCAGCACTGGGGTGCCCAAAAAAATCTGCTGCAGACCAAGCCCTGCCCACCAAACAAGGTCTGGGGCTGGGCTGGCCCAGCTTGTGCTCACTCACTTCTTAGCACAGAAGGCGGTGCAGTCCCGGCCCACGCTCTCGCTCCAGGCGGTTTTGTAGAGCACCTGCAAGGGAAGGAATGGGATCAGCTCTGCTCCCACCTCCAC
>QUSF01000076.1:161227-213870 GCA_003676055.1 Chloebia gouldiae
CAGCTCTGCTCCCACCTCCACCCCAGCACCTGCAAGGGAAGGAATGGATGGGATCAGCTCTGCTCCCACCTCCACCCCAGCCCCTCCTCACTGCAGTCTGTACCACTGCCGTGCCAGCCTGGCCCTGCCATGCCTCCCTGGAGAGGTGCTTGTGACAGGGCAAGCAGTGACAGGGCAAAGGAATGGCTTCAAACTGACAGAGAGTAGGTTTAGAATTGATATCAGGGAGAAATTCTTCCCTGTGAGGGTGGGGAGGTTCTTCAGAGAAGCTGTGGCTGCCCCTGGATCCCTGGCAGTGCCCAAGGCGAGGCTGGATGGGGTTTGGAGCAGCCTGGGACAGTGGAAGGTGTCCCTGCCCATGGCAGGGGGTGGAACTGGAGGATTTTAAGCTCCCTTCCCACCCACACTGTGATTCTCTGATCACCAGCACGGGGAACCCCAGTGTGCTGCATGGACTGCCCTCAGGATGGCCAAGATGACCTTTTCCAGTGGGTTATTTTTACTGGGACAGTGCTGCTGTGGTGGTTTGGGATAAGGCTCAGGGCTGCACACGGATGGAGATGTATTTTTGGAACAGGCTTAAGGAAGGTCAGTGCTTGGCTTGGCTCCTTTTTACCTTGATGCCTCCGTGTTCTCCTTGCAGAGCCGAGGTCTGAGGAGGCAGGAGGCAGTGCTGGGGTTTGGGAAGAGGGAGAAGCCCTCCCATCCCCAACTGATTGGCTCAAGCCTTGGGGATTTGTAAGCTGTTATCACCAGGGAATCACCCTAACCACACAAACACCCACCAGCAAATCCCAAGCAGGGTTAATTGAAGTCTCTCAGGATCAGTGGCAGAGATGTCAGTCCCACTGTGGGATGGAGGAGCAGGGGCTTCCTCCAGTCCCCTGTGGCACACACAGCTCATCCCCAGCCAGGCAGTGCTGGGTGCTGGATTTCAGGCTCTTTTGTGTCTAGATGATGTAAGATCATTCCAGCAGCCATGTAATATTTATGAATTTTCCTTTTTTTTTTTTTTTTGGGTTAGAGCTTTAAAGTTTAATGATGTTTAACTTTTTATTTCCTTTGCTCCTTTCCTCACCAAAATAACTTTGAGAGCAGGACAGAAATATTGTTCTGATTTGGCTTTCATCTCACTTCCTCGTTTAATTATTGATGATTTGTTTGGCTTTTTTTTCCTCTCTGAAATGACAAATAAACTCCCAGAAACTGTGCAAAGATACAGGAGGAGTTTGCACCATGACAAACTCCCAGGAGATTTGGGCTGGCTGAAGCCTCCATCCCTCCCAAACCTCTGCTTCTCTACTTTCAACCCTAATGTAGAGTTGGGGGAAACTTAAAAACTAGAGAAAAACAGAGCCACAGGGCATGTCAGGAGCATGGGGAGAGCCAGAGCTCATCCCTGGAGAGGCAGCAAATGCACTCCACTGAGCAGGAGGTTAAGGATGCACCTAGGAATAGGATCCACATGGTCTAGAACCAGGTAGTGTGGGCTCAGGGATGTGTATTTTATTCCTAAAATCACTTATGATGTTATATTCATAATAATTAACCAAAACTTTGATCCCCTCTAAGCAGAGGCTTGCTTGGCAGCACACTGAGCTCTGTGTGAGCTCCCTGCATGGCACCACGACCCCATGGCTGATCCCAGGAACAACATGAGCACACAGACAGCTCCCAGCTCCTGCCCTTGGGCAAGCCTGTGCCCACCCAGGGTGGGATTTCCACCCTGTGAAGCTGAGGGATATTCCTTGGCATGCCCCCTGCTCCCAGCCCTGCCGTGCCTCAGAGCCACTGACACAGCAGGGGCAAGGCTTGGCACATCTTAACCCAGCCCAAATGCCCCTGGAGGGGATGGTAGCAGATGTTTTGTCTCTGTGCCCACCCCCTGGGCCAGCCCCTCACCAGGAAGACGAGGCAGTGCAGGAGCAGGGTGTAGAAGAAGGCCACGGTCCGAGCGGTCTTGTTGGACAGGATGAGCCGCCCCTGCAGAAAGCAGAATGGAAAATCCCATTTTAATGTGGGTCACTGGCAAGCAGCTCTGCTCAAACAGGCTGGCAGAGATCCTGGCCAGGACTGGGAGCCTGTTCCTGCCAGGCCCTGCACAAACACTCAGTGAGGTGGTGTTTGCCCCCCACCTGTGCCCAGCTCTGAGCTGTGCTGCTCCTTCAAAGTGGCTGCACAAGTGCCTGAGCTCTCAGCCCAGATGTGCCCAAACCAAGGTGGATTCAGTGTGGGCTTTCCCTCACTGAAAACCCTGCTGGGGGTTTATTCTGGGTTGCTTTAGCCCAGCAGCTCTTCCTGCTCCTGCTGTGCCAGCCCTGCCTCGGTGCCTGCTCGGCAGAGAAACCCCGGCAGTAATTAAGCTTTGCTCATTTTTAATTCGTGAGCTCAAACAACTTTGTGATTTGCAGCATCCCCTCATCTCCTCCTGGGCAGGGCACTGGAGCCAAGGCTGGGTTGGTGTTCCCAGAAGCTGCTCCTGGTGTCCCCAGAGCTGGGCCCTGCTGTCCCCTTGCTCTGCAAGCTCTGTCCCAAAGCTTTGCTTTCCACCCTGCAGAGCCTGTGCCACCCCACAGGGCTGTCCAAGCTCACTGGGGGCTGCAAGCCTGTGGGGTCAGGATGAATTGCCCTCCACCCCTCATTTTGGAGAGGCCACTGAACCACAGCCAGACCCTGATGATGCCTCAGCCCCTTTGGCACATCCCAGTGGGAAAACCTTCATGCCCATCCCTTCAAAAGCATGAAAATCAGGAGCAGCAGAGGAGTGGCCTGCAAAGGACAGGCCCTCCCTTCCTTCACAGCCACTCTTTATTCCTGCTGTAACCCAGGGACTCATTATGGGCCTAAGCACATTCCCCAAACACCAGGCAGCCTCTCCAAAGCTGCCATTAAAACCCACAGATCTCCCACCAAACCCATTCCGGGCTGAAATCGTCTTTGCTATTCACGGCCACGGCGGAGGCTGCTGTAACAAACAAGATTATGTTCTTAAATATTCCCAAGGAATAACTCCCCTAAGTCAGTTTTTTTTTTTTTTTTTTTGTGAATGCCTTTCATTAATTCTCCGTGGTGCTAGCACGCCACACAATCCATATTCATGTTGGCATTTGCTTGGTTTTTATGCAAATGACAGCTCTGCCTTTATTACAGGATATCTCTGTGTTCTCTGCAGCCCCACAGTCCCACGTTCACCTCCCTTGTGCTGGAGAGCTGGGGGTTAACTTGGCCAAAACCCCATCCTGAGCCTGCTGCTAATGCCACAAATTTCAGTGTAAGTCAGATTTCCTCAATAACCACATTTTTAACTCAGAAAGTTATTCCCTAAGAGATGGCAGCCCAAGCTGCAGTGGCAGCAGTCACCTCCGGGGCTCAGACAAGGACCCTCTGCTGCTGCAGACACCACAGCTTCCCCAGGATTTCTCCTGATGCTGTTTTGGAAGGAAGAGCCAGAGCAGAAGGATGAGGGCTTGGGAAGGGGTTTTTAAGGAGAATGCAGTGAGAAGCCAGTGTGTGTCTGAGGATGCTGTGCTCTGTGGGGCAGAGATCTTCCCTGGAGTGTTGGACTCCCTGCAGCCCCTCACACTCCTCCTCCCCACATGTGTGGGGTGCTGGGGCTGCAGCCCTGAGCCCCACACCAGGTTACAAACCAGAAGAGAGGTGCTTGGAATCATAGAATAGAATCAGAATTGTGTAGGTTGGAAAAGACCTCAAAAATCCTTGGGTCCAACCATTCCCCCAGCACTGCCAAGCTCACCACCAAACCACGTGCCCAGGTGCCACATCTCCATGTCCTGAAATGCCTCTGGGGATGGTGATGGGCAGCAAGGGAGGAAAGGGATTGCTCCTAACCCAGATGCCAGCACGGCCCAGTGTGCTCTGCACCCTGCCCAGGACAGCAGGGATGGGCCCTTCCCTCTGCCCGAGAGCCCCATTCCCTTTTTTTGGGCTAAAAACCTCTCAGCTCCCAGCAGTGCTGCAGAGCAGCCACTCACCATGCTCAGCGTGGCTTTATCCCAGGGACTGAGGCTCAGGTACTTCCTCTGGCGTTCCTGCAAGGAAACCATACAGGATTTTGAGGCTCAGAGGGCTATTTGGGGTTTGCAAAACATGGAAGGAGCTGTGTGCCCCAGGATGGTCATATTTACCCCCTGCCCCCAGCCATCATCTGGGCACAAAAACTTGTATTTATTTTTTGCCTTTGAAAGCAAAGGACATTTGAGTGCATTTCATTCCATCAGAGCTCCCTGGATTTCATCTGGGCATGATCCCACAGCACACAGAGGGGCTGGTGCAGAGGGAGGGTGCTGGGGAGCCTTTCATACCTTCCTGCTGAAGGAGGAGAAGGGGTCCAGGCGTTCCTCGTACTGGGAGGAGTAGCGCTGCTCCGTGTCATCCCTGCTGCTGCCCTGTGGGAGCAGAGGCAGGTGAGAGCCTGCAGGGACACCCAGCACAAGGACAGAACCCTGAGCTCCCCATTTGGAAGGAAACACCCCCAAAGGATGGAGCAGCACAGCCCAGAGCTGACCCACGGAGCTGACAGCATCTGTCCCCTTCAGAACAGAGAAGCACAACAGGAGCTGTGGGACAAAGCCCTTTTTTGACAGAATTGTGGAATGGTTTGGGTTGGAAAGGACCTTGGGTTGTGACATCAGGGGATTCTGCCATGAGGGCTCCCTGTTTCTCCTGTGTCTCCCTATTTTGGGCCCTTTCCATGAAATAATTGTCACCTGTGTCATCCTCACAGAGCTCACCTGGGCTACTGCAAATCCCACCCTGAATTCCTCTGCTGGGCCAGGCAGGAGGGAGACAGCAGTTCAGGAGGAGGAAATCATTGCTCAAACATAGAGCTGTTATAGGCTAGGAAAAGGGCAAGGAAAATGAAGAAAACCCCTTGAAAGAAGGGAAAGATTTGGGTGGGTTCAGACAGGATGGATTTTATACTTCTCCTGTAAAATTCCCCTTACACAGCCTTGGCTGCAGCGAGCCCCGAGGATGCTCGTGCAGCCTCCCTGCTCCTCCTTCCTCCACCTCTGCAGAAGCTGCAGATTCCACATCATTCCTGCCCAAATCCAGCCTGGGAACAGCACATGCTGCCACCAGCCCTGGGCACAGCCTGCTGCAGGCTCTGGCTCCCTGCTCCAGTGCTGATTCCCTGTCCCAGCACGCACCACTGGCTGCTCTGCCCGGCTCCCCGAGGGCTTTCTGGACCTGTTCCTACGTGCAGAGGGTTGCCCTGCCTGGCCCCATGGCTGGTTGTTACACCTCTGTGTAAACCTTTAGTAAGCCTGGCCTCACACACTGCAACCCGACCCTGGGGTCACTGTGATGAGGCCAGAGCCCCATTTAGGGGTGAGGAGCTGGCCACAGCCCGGCCAGTGCAGTGATCTTTGATGAGTATTTTTAACATGTCACATGTCCCATTAGAGGGTGAATTATGCAATCCCCTGAGCTGCTGCCATGGAGGGTTTTGCTCTTTAGCTCATGGCAATGGCATTCAGGGGTTGCCTTGTGGCAGAGGATAAACATGGAGATGATATTCCACAGGAGAAAGGGGAAAAAAATGTCAGAGGGGACGACCTGGCGTCATCACTGGGACATAATGAGAGGAACCAAATAAGGTGACTCGAGCTGTAGGAGTCTCCCACCACCAAATGCTATTAAAATATCCCTAAATAAAACAGACTCAGTGCAGGCAGCACGGAAAGGCAGCAGCCAGGGGGAAGGATGGCAGGGAATGGGTGTCCCTTTGGCATTTCTAAGGAAAGCCCGAGGTCAGGAGAGCCTGGCTCTGACCAGGGAAGTGCTGGAGTGGAAATCTCCCAGGCAGCAGCCTGAGCCTCCTGCAAACCCCCAGGGAGGAGCTCCAGAGGGACACAGCACGAGCAGAGCAGGTTGCAGCAAAGTCTGGTCCCCCTTCCCAGCCTTCCCCTGGCATTACTGGGATGATTTTGGGCTGGCTTCTCTTTTGTCTTCTGGCTGCTCAGGGAGCAGCTCTCTCTGCTGGATACAAGAAGTTCAGGAACGGGCACAAGTGGGACAGGATGAATTATTTTCCCGGCTCTGCTGCAGGGGTTTATTGCAGGAGGTCCCAGTTTAACCTCTGGCAGAAGAACCCACACTTGCCTGCTAGAGCACCACACTGCCAGCAGTGAGCATCAGAGGGGGTGTAGCAGCTTTGTTAGGGAGGAGATTTGGGCTTCCAAAGATCCCTCAGCACAGTTCTAAACTGCCTCCCTGGCAGGGAGAACCTTTCCCACCCCAATTAGCTCCAACTTCCACGCCAGCTGCACAGTGGAAATGTGCAATTTCTGTGTTTGGGGGCCGTCCTTCCACGTGAGCCCAGCCCGAGGACGGACAGACAGACGGACAGGTGGACACTCACCCGGCCAGGGTAGCTCTGCAGGAACTTGATCTTCTCGTAGAGCTTGATGTTGTCAGCTCTGAGGGTGTCCAGCTCGCCCTGCAGGGCGTGCACCGTGTGCTGCAGCATCCGGTTCTCCTGCAGGGGGTGGGGGGACAACGGCACCCAGCCCCTTTAACCCCACATTTAAACCCCCCTGGCTTTAAATTCAAATTTATCCCTAATTAAAACTGTCTCAGATGTGGCAGAAGGGGGGTCCCAGTCCTGACCCATTAAGAAGCCCATCCCTCAGTGGCCAAGGAAGGGCTGGGGCAGCCGAGGTGGCTGAGGGGGGCTTTGGGATGGGATGTGGCTCCCACGGGAGGTGCAGACACAACCAGACAGCTCAGAAAAAGGTTATTTTGAGCTCCACTTCAATTTATTAGCTCCAAGTGTATTCTCTATGTGCTTTTTCCACGGTACCCCCAAACACTGTGCCAGGAGGACAGGGACAGAGGGACAAAGGGACAGAGGGACACTGTTTGGAGCTGCAGCAGCACGGAGGGCTGGGGCAGGCTCTGCTCCTGCTCGCAGCAGGATGTGTTTTCCTTTTGCCTGGGACAGAATTCCCACAGGTCAGCAGAGCAGCCAGCCCAGGCCGAGCCCTGCAGCCCCCAGCCCCTCCCCAGCACACTCACCCCCTCCAGCTCCTGGTTCTTGGCCCGGAAGCGTTCCCTCTGGCTGGAGATGATGGACAGCAGTGAGTCCACTTGGCCTTCAGGGAATGAGGTGCCAGGGGATGGAGGGTGACCTGTGGATGAAGTTTGGTGTGAGAGATGACCTGGTAGATGGCCACCACCCACCCCAGGGTTGTGTGCTCAAGGTCCTCCTGCTGTGGGACCTTGGGGGCACCCAGATCAACCCCAGTGCACAGTTATTACAACATGGACTGCTATTTATGATTTTTTTTTCATTTTTGAAGACTCAATGTGGACAGGAAAACCCAATGCATTATTTGGTGCAACCCATGGCTGCCTTTCCCTGACTCCATCCCTGCCAGACTCTCTCCTCTGGCCTCTGCAGCAGCTGCAGCATTAAAATAAAGCCCCAGAGCCACAATCCTCTCTCCCCTACCCCAACCCCTCATCCACCACCAGCTTGCTATGCCCAGGACCCCATTTTTTGTGTGTTCCCCATGGGTTGCCCCCCTTGATGGGGCTCTGTGGGTGTCTGGGAGGCTGTGGCCATCCCTCCCTGCTCTTCCTTCCTGGCAGTGGCATTCACAGCCAAGGAGAAATGTGTCCCCAGGGCCATGACTCAACCAGCTGCACTGAGCAGTTATTCATGGAGCAGGATGGGTGGCTGCAGGTTGTTTAGCTTGGTGGGACTGTTGCTGTGATAATGTTTATCTTGTGTTTTCAAAACCTTGCAAAACAAACAACAAAAAAGAAAAGCAAGCAAAAAAAGGAAAGGAATTTTTTTTCCCCCCCAAGAGGAGCAAGGAGTTGTTATTTTTTTTTTGATTCATTTTCTCCTGCAGACCTCAGCGCAGGGGCTGATGTACAGGAAATGTTTCACTCTCTGGCTCTGGAGGGGTTTGGTGTGGGAAGAGCAGGAGGCAGAGCACAGGGCTCAGGGTGTTTGGCTCAGCCTGGGCTCACCAGCTCAGCACAGAGCCAAGCCTGGCACGTGCCTGCTGCACCCCTTGGCAGGAGCCAGCAGATGGGGGAACCATGCCCAGCATGGAAAACTCTCCTGGTTGGGGACACACGGAGCAGGGGATGCCTCAGGAGCTGCCCTCCCTGGAGAAGTGACCACCCTGCCCGTGGCTGGGGTGTCCCAGCCCAGCCTGGCTCCCCTCTCACCATAAAACTGCGCCGTGGCCTCCTTGATGGGCTCAGGGATCTTCTCCAGCCCGGGGGTGGCCGCACCCTGGGCAGCACAAGCAGAAGAAATTAAACATTTCCCACCCACCCAAAGGTGCCTGGGCAAAGCAACCCCTCCCGGGTCCTGCTGCTGCCCTGGCAGCTGCAGCCTCATCCCTGCTGGACAGGTTCTCTGCAGGGATAAGGACTGACCCAGCTGCTGCTCCACCTCAAACCCCAGCCTCTGTTTATTGTGTGTTTCCAAAACCTTTCAAAACAAACAAACAAACAAAAGCAAGCAAAAAAAAAAAAAAGGAAGAAAAAGGAAAGCAATTCCCCCCCCCAACACCCTAACAGAGGAGCAAGGAATTGTTATTTTTTTTTTTTGATTCATCCATTCATATCATCATATATATTTTTTTGATTCACCCATCTCTGCTGGGTGAACTATCAGAAATAATAATAGTAATAATGATAGTAATAATAATAGTAATAATAATAATAATAATTAATAATAATAATAATAATAATAATAATAATAATAATAACAACAATAATAATAATAATAATAGTAGTAGTAGTAAAAAAAGGAAAAGGAAAAAGAGGAGATGAACACTCCCCCATGCCCCCAGCTCTGACAGCCAGCCCTGGGGCCGTGGCAGGCTCTGGTACCTCTGCCTCTGGGCGATGCACAGCAGACAGGGCTTGGATGGTGCTGAGGTCGTGCTCCAGCTTGGCCACGAGCTCCTTCTGGCCAGCCAGGGTGGCCACGGCCTCGGTCAGCTGGATCTGCAGCTCGGCACAGCGCACTGCAAAACAGAGCCAGGGCTGTCACCTGCACCCCAGGCTGTGCCAGGGGACACCAAAGAGCTGAGAAACCCCACCTGGGGCACCAGAGCCAGCCCAGAGCAGCCCCTCCGTTCTCTCCTTATGTCGGGGGAGCACGGCAGCACTCCCTGCTCACAGCAGGGTCCAGCCAGGGTGGGCACAGTCCCTGGGAGGGGGCAGTGCCACCTCCCAGGCCCAGAGGCAGCTGCCTGCACTGGCACAGCTGCTCCAAAGGCCTCGGCCAGATGTTTCTGGTGCCCCAGGGGTACCTGGCTGCATCCTGGCAGGGCAGAGTGGGGGCAACTGGAGAGGGTTAAGGGGAGGTGAGTCCATGAACTGATCTCCGGGTCTGGTCTGCATGGGAAGGGGGATGGAAGAGGCTGTGGGGCTGGGAGAGGCACTGACAGGGCAGATGGTGAGTGGGGGCCTGGAGCAGGGTGGGGGACACCCCCGGAGGGCTCAGGTGGGACCCTCCTGCCCCAGGCACGGGGCCAGGCCGTGCAGCCCCCGGCGCTCCCGCTCAGCCAGTTTGTACAAAGGATCCTCTTTCCAGCTGCCCCCCAGAGGAAAACCCACACCCTAAACCACAACAGGCACTGCTGGAATGCTCCAGGAGCAAAACAAAAACCTCTCCTTCCCCTCACGTAACCCCAGCCCAGATGTGAAGCAGTGAAGGGCTGCAGCTACAGCGAGAGGCACGGGACCAGCACCGCAGGGCAAGCTCCGTGTTCCATTGGCAAATCCATCCCAAAACTGTCCTGCAGCAGAAATCAACTTGTTTCACCTTTCCCCCTGGCTGCCAGCAGTGTCTGGGCCTCTCCCTGGCTGGAAAACCTGCTCAGCTCCAGGTTCAGAGCTGGTGTTTGGCACTGCCAGCACCTCCACTACAGGGATGAAGGATCCATCCCTCTGTGCTTGGATTTCCAGGTGGGTCAAAGCTCAGGTCCCATCTGTTCCAGTCCCTCCCTGATAATTCCTGTTGCAATGATTCCCCTAATTTCCAGACACTTGGAAGGCAAAAGAATTCCTCATTTATCCCTCTTGCCAGGGCGCAAGAAGTGCAGGGGTTGCCTGGGGAGCAGCAAGAGCAGGCTGTCCTCAGGGCTCCTATCCTCTCTGAGCCTTCAGACAAGGGGTGCAACGTGTGCACAGCTCAGCTCCAGCTCTCCCACTCTGGCCAGGCTGGGAAATGCTCCACACACCCAGGAACCAGCTCTGGAGGGAGATCCTTGCACAGGGAGTGATGCCCTGGCCACAGGGTTGGACTAAGAGCAGCAGTGATGGGGGCTCAAAGTGACCCTGCTTTCCCAGGAATCAGGCTCTTTGCTGGTGCAAATTCCCATTTTTTTGTAGGTGTGGCACTCAGGGATGTGCCTTGTGGTGGGCTTGGCAGTGATGGGGTAAGGATGATCTTAAAAGTCTTTTTCAAGCTAAACAATAAGAAAGACAATTACTGTGTTGGTGTAACAGAATTTCAGAGTGGTTTGGGTTGGGAACAAACTTAAAGCCCATCTCACTCCACCCCCTGCCATGGGCAGGGACGCCTTCCACCAGCCCAGGGTGCTCCAAACCTGTCCAGCCTGACCTTGGACACTTCCAGGGATCCAAGGGCAGCCACAGCTGCTCTGGGCACCTGTGCCAGGGACCCTCCCACCCTCACAGAGAAGAATTCCTTCCCAATTTCCAATCTAAACTTAGACTGGTTACACTTCTTTCAGTTTAAAGCCTTTCCCCTTCCCATGTTATTCAGAAGGACCAAGCCTCACTGCAGGGAAAGAGATGTGGCACTTGCTTTGAACACAACACATGGATTTATTTTTTCCCTCTCTGCATATTTACATTTTGGAGCCCCCAGTAAGAGTCAGGACCGAGCAGTAGTTGTGCTAAAGGCACATCCCACTGGAGGTCAGTATTTCTCCAGGAACGGGGAATCTCTGCCTGCTCCAAAACACGGGTGGCCTGATGAAAAATATTTGCATCAACAAGATTTGGAAAGAAGAAAACCTCTTCCCTACGGTTAATTATTCAATTGGCTGTCTTTTAAAATTGCATTAAAATGTAGTTGGGAAGCTATTGCTGGCCAAACATGGGCTGGGGGGCCCAGTTCTGCAGGAGGCACTGCTGAGCATCCTGCCCAAGGTTCTCCACAGCAGGAGGTTACCTGGGGCAGGAATTGTTCCCTGGCCTCCCACCCTGCCCAAAAATCCTCTGCAGAGCTGAGCTTTGGAGCCTGCAGAAGGAGACCCAGGCCCTGCATCTCTCTCTTAAATGATCCTTTTGGCTTCTGAGTTACATGGACTGAGTTTTTTCAATTTAAGAGACAAAAGGGTCACCAAAGAAACACAGCTCTCAGTTTTAAAGGAACCTGCATTCTTCCTTCCCTTCGGCTTCACTCGGCCTTGGCCATAAAACCATCCATGAAAACAGAAAAGGCTTGAACCGTGTCTGACTCTGAAAGCAACCAAACACAAGGAGCTTCCCTCTCATCTCCCCGTCAGTGTCACTCCTCACAGTTGGTTTTTGGGTTTTTTTTTTTAATCATAACTTTCTCCTTTCACTGGGGCCGTGGCCACCCGCGAGCTCTTCGCTTCTGTGCCAGCGACTCTTCACCTGCAGCAGCGGGAGCAGGGCTCTGCCAGGCAGGCAGGGCAGCTCAGGCACTGAGGTGCAGCAAAAAGAATCTGCCTTTGTGCCCCCTGAGCTGCTGAGCCCTCCTCTGACCCCTCAGATGTGCAAATACCTCAGAGGCCCGGAGGAGAAGAGCTACTGCAGAAGGTAATGGGACAAAGAAGGCAAAGTCCTGGGGAAAGTGGGTTTTAAACCACGTATCTTTAGCCTCAAACTCTGCCTGCTCTGGATTTTGAAAAGCCAAGCTTGGCATTGCCATGGCCTTATAAAGAAAAGAGCAGAAGTGCAGGCACTGGGCAGCCCCACATGGCAGAAGCTCCAGTGCCACCCTGGCACAGACAGGGCTGGTTTTCCCCTGTCTGATGCACAGAAAATCAGAAGCTGGGACTGGACTATTCCCATCCCTGGAAGTGCCCAAAGCCAGGCTGGATGGGGCTCTGAGCAACCTGGTCCAGTGGAAGTTGTCCCTGCCCATGGCAAGGGGTTGGGCTGGGTGATGTTAGAGGTTCCCTTCC
The DNA here is from genome assembly GCA_003676055.1 of Chloebia gouldiae. Classification (NCBI taxonomy): domain Eukaryota; kingdom Metazoa; phylum Chordata; class Aves; order Passeriformes; family Passeridae; genus Chloebia; species Chloebia gouldiae. The sequence goes on from QUSF01000076.1 coordinate 173,404, forward strand.
AACCCAAACCATTTAATAATTCTATGATACCTTGCCAAACACTGAATGAATGCTCAGAAAGAACTTCTGCACAAAGAAAATGATCGAAAGAAATGCCTTTTCTGGGAATTCTGTGTGCCCAAGGGGCACACAGCCACGGATGACACTGCCATGGGATGAATGTTTCTGGAAATACCATCAAGGACCTGTATGGACAGTCCATGTGGTGGGACACACAGTGAACAAATAAAACCCAAAATAAGAATAAAAGATAGACATGAGCCTCACGCTTCTTTCCTTGTGAACAGCCCGGTCAGTCTCTTGCCAGTCCAAAGCTGCAGGTTAAATCCTTGAAGTGATTATTGCAGAAGAGTCCTGGAGCCCCAGTGCCCGGGCTGGTGGGGGGCAGAGCCTGGCAGATGCAGGGGCTCATCAGGAGTGCCCCTGAGCCACGAGCCCAGCGCTGCCACAGAGCAACAGCAACTCTGACTCCTGTAACAAGCCCCAGCAACTGGGCTCCCTTGGCAAATCATCCAAAACAAACAGCATCTGTTTCCACAGATGGAGAAAATTAAGACATACTAGCAACTTAGTTTGAAGTTATAAGGCCAGACATAAATAAATGAGAGGCAATCTTTCCATAAGATGGTGGCTTGATTACTGAGGATACAGACAGATGATTAAATCACCTTGGGGTGAGATAGGCTGTAACTTGCTACACTTCCATGGGACCAGGGTAACTGCTCATGTGGATCCTCAGAGCCCCCAGGAAATGAGGGGTGAGTGGTGTAGCTGAAGGGATAGGGGTAGGAGCACACACATGGGCAGTTCTGGCAAATTAGCTGATGATCTGCAAGTTCACACCCTGATTTGCCTTGTGGAACTTTTTAATCTCCCTCCATTTACTGTCTGGCCTCCCTGAATTTACATAACTGTAAAAAAAAAAAAAAAAAAAAAAAGAAAAGCTGAGAAGTGATGTGGTGCTCTCTCTTTGAAAAGTCAACTGAAGTGCATTGAAAGCCACTACTTCAAAGGTTTGAAATCTATTTTATTGACTGGAAGGAAGATGATGGTAAGATAAGTAAATCTTGGAGTGCCTTGGCACAAAGGCTCAAAGCTGGAGACTCACTCATCACAAACAGGGGTGTCTGAGAGTGCCAGGGCAAGGAGCAGAAGCCAAAGGGAGAAGCAGGAAACGGGGTCTGCCACGGACCCTTTGATTTTTCCAGCTCTTTCACCTTTCCCCATGCTGGGCCACTCCAGTTCATGACTAGACAGTTACATCTGACTTGAAATCATTGCTCTTCTCCATGAAAAAAACATGCCAAGACTTCCTGGCATCGCTCTCCAGGAGCTTTTTCAAGCCAACAAAATTTTACCTCCGGCTCTACCCGATGCCAGAGCTCCCAAGGCTTACACATAAACTCAGGCCCAATTTCAGGCTCTTGAAACACTTGGCATTTAGCTTTTAAGGAAGTCTGGAAAAGGCTGTTATTGCCCAAAGTCCTGCTCCCCTTCCAGGAGAATCAGTGGGAGATGACTCGACCTTGACCCTTTGTGGCTTTGTAGCTGCAGGGATGAGGAGCACACGATCCCAGCGCTGCGGATTCAGCCCCGCATGCACAAGATGATTTTCTCTGCCTTCTTTTTTTTGGTCTGTGAAGATGCCAAGGCAGAAAGATCTGAGCCAAAACCCTTCCTGCAACAGGAAGGCTGTCAAAGGCCTTTCACCATTGCACAGCTCGATGGCTCCAGTTCTGTCTTGACCTTTTCATGGTGAGGGACAACATTTCTGCCCGGCCCAGAGTGTGTGGGAGTCACTCAATCCACCTCAACTTCATGCAAAGCCTTTTCCTTGGGGCCACCACTGCTGGGAGCTGTCAGTAGGCTGAGAAACAGGACATGGAGGCAGGGAATGATGGAATATTTCTTTCTACAAGTCACCAGAGCCCTGTCTCTGGGCTCTGAGGTGCAAAGGTGCTCAGAAGTAAAGGCTGAAGAGCAGGTTTTAGTGCAAAAGCCCAGCTGAGCATCTCACCTCCCACGAGGCAAAGAAAAATCAGTGTCATTAGAAGGGACTGCGCTGCTCCAAAAATGTCCCCAACAGAAATAAAGATCAAGTGCTCCAGAGATCCCACCAATACAACAGAAACACGAAGAAATTTGGCCTTGGGACATTTTAAAGCAACTTTTGTAGAAATCTCCAGGTAGGGAGGAAAGGTCAGTCAGTTCCAAGACTTTCTGAGTAGCCAGAATGCCTGGATTGTTAGTCTGGGAATCATCTCAGCCTGCAATGCTGCTTCTGGGCTGTCCTGGTCCATCTGTACCTGCCACAAGGCATTCTCTGATCAGACCCTCTGCAGGGCTTCTGAAAGGGCAGAAACACCAAAGAAAGGAATGGTAACTCTAAAAGCCATCTCCAAGTTCTAGCACGATCTCCCTGGTCTCCAGCAGAGCTAGCAGGCCTGGGAAAGCTCCAGGAGTGCAGAGATGAGGTTTCTCTGCAGATACAGAGTTGGAAGAGAAGCCATCAAGAACATCAGTGAGGTCCTTCAGGGATGACACACAAGAGGACAGGGCTGGCACTGGCACCAGTGGGGCAGCAAGAACAGCCCTGCTCTGTTTTACTTCCATGTGCTGCCAAAGAGACAAGAGAAAATAGGGACAGGTAGAGAGCAGATCATGTCCAACACCCTGAGAACATCTGAGACTTAACCTGCCCAAGTGACAAAGGAAGCACAAGGAAAAGCCCCAGCTGCAATAAATACTCACATATATAAATAATGCTTGTTCCAACATCAGCATCAATCTCTGGGTTCCTGCTGCCCTCTCCTCAGGGCCAGCTTGGAAAACGGCCTTGGGGAAGAGAGGAGGAGCCACCAAACTGCAGCATGACAGGACAAGGGGGGATGGTTTTCAGCTAAGAGAGGGCTGGTTCAGATGAGTTCTAAGGAAGTTGGTTTTGTATGATGAGGGTGGGCAGGCCCTGGCACAGGCTGTGGCTGCCCCTGGATCCCTGGCAGTGCCCCAGGGGCTTGGAGCAACCTGGGACAGTGGAAGGTGTCCTTTAAAGGTCCCTTCCAACCCAAACTATTCCATGACTCCCTGGGGGCTCCCTCCCACCTCTCTGGGTTTCTCTCCCAGTTGCTGCCAGAAGAGGTGCAGGCGAGATTTCTTCTCCCTCCTCTGCTTTTCTCCCTTTCTTTTCACTTTTTGAGGGCCTGCTGGGAAAGGAAGGTTTGAAGGATTTCTGCTTCCCCTTCCTCCTGGCCCAGCCACTCCAAAATAAACAGCCCCCAGTAAAGAAACCCAGCACTGCTTAATAAATTCACCCTGTAAGGAGAGAGATTTCATACAAGAAGGGATTATTTCCAAGGGTACTAAGATAATTACATGGGTAACTTGGAAGAGTTCAAGAAAACAGTTTGAATTTTCTTATCAGTTTCCCATAGCTTGGAGCAAAAAGAAAATAAAATGCTGTGCTGTAATCAAATCATGTTTTCTGAAGCCCTCTGTTGGCAAGTACACAGTTCCTCCACCACTTCCATTAAAACAGAAATACTGAGGAGAAAATGACAGCATTTCCAAATGGAAAGAAGTGGGGTTCAGAAGCACCATATCAGCCACTCACAGCTTCCTACCTGGTGGGAACATGATGCCATGTGAAAAAATATCCCTTTTCCCACTGAAAGTCAAACTGGCTCTCACTGATGGTGGAGCAGCAGCAGAGCCAGGACCCTGGCACTGAGGTGTGAACTTCCTCCTGCACCCAAGGATGCCACAAACAAGGACTGTTCCCATCAATCCAGCAAATCCCCCTAACATTCCCTATCCACACCTCACCCAGCCAGCCCCAGCAGCAGCTCTGTCCCAGCAGGAACTCACAGTGATGTCCCAGTTCAAACCAGTAAAGGTCTGTGGGAACACACAGTGTACAATTTTTCCAAAAAGAGAGAATTTTGACATCCTTTTGAGAGGCTGCTCCAAAAAAGTTATGGTGGGAGATCCAACTATCTCCACAGAAGGCCATAAATATCTGCTCCTGACCTCTCAGATCCTTCCTTGTGGTTTGGGTTGCCTTCCTAACTTCCCAGAATTAACTTTTTGAGATTTAGGCTTGAGAGAACAGCCTGGCTTTATCCCAAGATGCAAAATTCTGAGCTGCTGTGAGCCTTCTCCAGGTCAGTGCTTTCTCAAGTTTAACACATCCTTTGCTTATGACCACGTGTGGCATTTTAGGAATTTCATGCTGATACCACCTGAAGAAAAGTGCAGGTTAAAAATACACAGATTAACCTACCTGAGGCATGGCATTTAAAACATCTAGCTGTTTGGCATCAAGTTAAAAGAAATAGGGTCAAATTATACACAATAATACCATTTATAGCAATCAACAGTTGGAGTAGTTATTAAAGAGAAGGGGAAAAATAAAAACTGTTAAAATCATGAACCTTTCCATCCTATAGAACAACTTGCCAGATGCTTCAAAATGAGAAAATGGGTATTTGTCATTAAATGAAGGCATTCAGTAGCATTTGAAATACATTTTGAAGAGAATATCCCCACAACTGCAGAACTAAAGATGGCAAAGACACACACTGGAGCTGACCAAGTGCCACCCTCACTGGGGTGGGAAATCCCAGCCTGACTCTGCTCTCCAGGACAGAACCACAGCAAATATCCATCCCTGCCCTCCAAAACTCCTATTCCACAAGAAACTCCAGGGAGGGGGCTCGGAGAACCTGGTGGGAGAAATGTCAGGGATCTATTGCAGGAGATGGGGGAAAAACCAAGGTAGATCCCCCAAAATTGTCTTCACAAAAAAACAGACACAAGCACACCAGGGAAAACAGAGACCCAGGTAAGCACAGGCACTCACACACAGCCTCTCCCTGACACCCACAGCATCCAAAAACTGATTTCTTCCACTAATTTTGAAAACATAATCCCACTGACAGGTTACAGCATCTGTTCCTTACCAAGCTCCTCACTCTGTAAATACTGAGAGTATTTATAGGAACACCCCATAAGGCACTAAATAGGAATTTATTTTCCTACAAAGGATCTGTAAAAATAAACAGCAAGCCAAATATCTGGAAAAATTCTTTGACATTTTCACTTCTGAATCTAAAGAATTCCTGACCTCAGGTAACTGGCATTTTTTTTTTCTTTTTAATTAGCTGATATGTTGCTGTGGTGCTCAGAACAATCCCCCTTGGCAGTCTCAGACCCAAAAAAGGTATTTTCTGTCTGTGAAGCAGGGTGACTGCAGCAGGAGTGGCCACACTTGGATTTCACTGAACATTCTGAACATCTAACAGTTCAATATTTAAAATTCTGGAAACACACACACACTCCCCATAGGAACTGATACACAAAAAGTAAATTTTCCTCCCCTGGCCAAACACAAATCCCACCAAACCATCCCTGTGATCCCTCTGGGCATCACCAAAACCAGAAGCACAATGTAAATGTTTGCTGCTTGGACTCAGGTCTCACCTCAATAAAAGACAGCCCACGCGGAATTGTGTTTGTATAAAAGATATTTACTTCAATTATCACACCTAGGGTGCTAGTGAATAATAATAATAATACATCGTGTGAGTTTCATACAGTGATATTGCTTCTCCATATCATATAGGGACCGTTGTACAGTGCTGAGAACAAACATTTTATGGCTAAACCAAACAAAGACAGAAACAATGCAGTCTGCTGACGAGGGAGCGCTGCCCTGCACTGCCAGCCAGATAAACTCTTACTTTTTATGTTTAAACAAATACCAAGAAATAAAATGTTACAAAAGATGAGTCACAGCAACACAATGTGGGCTTCTCAAAGCTACTTGTACAAAAAAAAAAAATAAAATGACACTTTTTTTTTTTTTGGTCAATTGGGTCTCTGTGAGGATCTTTTTTTTTTTTTCTTTTTTCTTTTTTAAAATCCGTGATTGTGAATATAACAAACAAGCTCTAAAAACATCTAAGACTTAGTGCGTTACAGAAAAAATATAAAATACTGCTAAAAATGTAAGACACCACAATACACTGGGGTAAAAACTGAGCTTATTATTAAAAAAAAAAAAAAGTTCTCAGGAAAAAGTACACCACTTTCTGTTCGAGTTCATCTTGTGCTGTGTTAGTAGTCGGGGCATTTCCAAGGTCTGCCCATTCTCATGGCAAGTAGTTATTGCACAAATGCAAAGAGTTAATTTTTTAATTAAAAAAAAAATAAAAATGAAAAGGGACATGAGGGAAACAATTAAAAAAAAAAAAGAAAAAAAAAAAAAGAACATCCCCCCCTCCCCAGCCTCCATCTGCTTTGGGATCGACATCCAAATTTGTATGTGTGACATTCTCACTGCATTTCCAGCAAGGAATGGGAGAAAATGCTTTTCACCACAGAAATGCATAGAGTATTCCAAGAGGAACAACCTTTTGTTTGGCAGAGCTGATCCAACACTTACACTAGGGCTTTCTTTACTCTCATTTTCAGTTTCTTTTTGGACTACACCAGAAGGAACAAGAACCTGAGGTGGGAATTTCGCCGGATGGTTTTTGTTTTTAAGTGGGACACCCTCGAAAGGCAAAGTGCAAATTTGCTTCCCAAGCCACAGAAGTGCTGCTGTGCCCTGCAGCTGGCCCAGCACCTTCCCCTCTGCCCATCCCTCCCTGGGCTGTTCTGCTGCTCCCCAGGGAAAAGCCTGTCTGCACACATCTCGACCTGGCAGCAAAACTGAACCACCCCTCCGTGCCACACATCCTGCACAACGTGGATTTCCAGAGCTCACACCAGGAAAAGTTGCTGCTGCACAAGGTGAATTATTATTTTTTGCCTTTTTTTTTTAATAGTTTTTTTTTTTTCCTTGACCAGCTTTTGAATGAGAAGGAAACCAGCTCTGAATTCAGAAAGTCAAACATATGCCAACAAAGATGAACATCACAGGAAACCAGTCTCTAATTTTAAATGAACACTTGTGAGTTAATTGCAATGTGCTCTGACCAGGGGCTCTGCATCTTTAACAAATTCTCAGTAGAGGCTCTAGGAGGCTCAGGGTATTTTCTCTCTCTGTATATTTTAAGTCTCTTCTCTCACAACTGAGGCTTCTTCTTCTCAGTTCTAAATTATTTTAAAAACTATTTAAATAATATTATTTATTAGGCATTTAGATAAAATACTTTTTTTTTCCCTTAAAAAAAAAAAGATTGCTCTAGAAAACACAACTGGGGCATAATGATATGGATACTAAGAGCCAACACCACCTGCTCCATCTCTAGGATATCCCAAGCTTTCTCCAACATCCATTGAGGGGACAGCAACCTGGTCTAGTGGGAGACATCCCTGCAACCTGGTCTAGTGGGAGACATCCCTGCCCATGGCAGGGGGTTGGAAGAGGATGAGCTTTAAGTTCCATTCCAACCCAAACCAATGATATGTAAATACTCCTGTTGCATTTATATCCAACAAAAAAAAAAAACAAACCCAAACCTCGACAAAACAGAAACTGTTAAAAATTAATCTCATAAATAGGAAATATTTGATTGTTGCCCTAATCACAAACCACCTCTGTGTATTTCAGCTTCTGACGCTGCAGAGAGAGCGAGCTCGGGAAGGGAGGGCTGGGGGTGCTGGGGGGCAGAGCCTGTTCTGCACAAAAGCAAAATCCCAGCTGGAATGACTCTCCAGTGCCTCTCCAGCCAGAGCAGCAGGGCCTGGGCTGGGAATGGGGACAGCAGGTGGGACTGATGGCACCCAGGAACTGCTGCAGGGCACGGGGACACTCCCAGACACCGCTCTGGGTGCACAGGGTGACACCGAGCCTCAGCGGCTGGGGGACAGCTCAGCCCTGCCCCAGCAACTGCTGGAACGAACCCACAGGGGTTTTCTCTTCCCCCAGGAGTGTGAATCCCCCTGAAGGAGAGCTCACCCTCACTGCCTGTGGGACAGGAGCTCCCAGGCACAGAGCCAGAGTTTCTATTGCACAAAGACTCCTCACACAGTGCTGGATGTGCCTGGGAGCCAGCACCTGCCAGTGTTGGGACACTGGGATGCTCCATCAGTGTTTGCTCCCCTCCAAAAACAAGGAAAAGCGCCTGGGAATGCTGCAAGCCCAATCACTGTGCTTTAGATTATTCTCCATGAAGAGATTAGGAAATAAGGCACATAGCTTTCCAAGTAGAGAAAGTGAAAGAGTTAATTTGAGGAAGCAAAAGCCAAAGACTTAATGGGAAATGTGGCAACACACAGGATTTTGATGACATGCCTATGGAGTGGAAATAAAATAATTTCAAGCTCGAATAAAAATCTTTCTCCCACAGGAAAAAAAAACAGAATGACCCATGAACACCATCCCTCTAGAGAAGGTGAGAAGGAAATGGAAGCCCTGATCAAGGAAAAGTACAGTGCAGATGTGACCTTGCTTATTCCCCACGCTCCTCTTTTCCACACCAGATGCTCAAGTACTCCCTGTATCACCTGTACCAGCATCCAGAGGTAACCAGGTACTTTGGAAACACTTTTAAAGCTAGTAATAACTTACCCACATATAAATAACACATCAAAACAGCACAAAGGGTCCAACACAAGCTAATAAAAGCCAGGGAAGTCTGATTGAAAGACTGATTGCAAAAATATTTTTCCTAGTTACTTGGAGACAAGATTGTACTTCAAAAAAGTCAAGTGCCAAGTTTTATTTATTCTCTTGAAAGCACAGACACTCGCCTTCCAAGAGGAGCTGCCTAACAGGAAATTTCTACCTCATTCCTACAAATACTTGAATTTTCAGCTAAGAGAGAGCAAGGCTGAGCTGCTTGCTTTAATCCCATACTTGGCTTGAATTTACTTCATCAGCTGTTTCTGTGATTGTTTTAAATATGTCTTTACTGTCCACTGATAAAGGAGAGAGCACGACACGTGTGCAAATATCTGGGATATGAACTTCCTGCAGGAAGCCAAACCTATAGACAAGGTTTAACCCCTCCCTTCCAATTCCTTGGCTCTTGCACATCAGAGACCCCTGGGATAATTTTTATTATTCTGAGCATGATCTTCCCCATCCTCATTAGCTAAACCCATGCATCTCCAGCAGCCTGGTCTCTCCAGTGGCTAATCTCCTCTTTACAGCAGGGAATGGATCTGACAAGTGGGGAATGGCATCCTCTGCCCATTAAAACACATATTGGTTTTAAGCCCTCGCTCACCTACATCCCAAATGATTTCACAAATTTGGCTGCAGCAATTCTGCTGCACCATTAAGACCAAGCACACAAACGCTAAATACACAGAGGGGCTTTTCCATCCTGGAATGATGCACAGAGACACATTTCACAACTCCCAAAAATGCATATTAATCACCCACATGGACAGAAGAGAACACAACTCCTGTTCTTGCTGTCAAGACAGAGGCTGTGCTGCTGTGACACTACCAGGAATTACACAGGAACTGTGCAAAAATCAGATGTGGCACCACAACAGCAGGAAATTCTGGGCATGATTCTCCATTTCCAAAGAACTTTGGATGAAGATCGTACCATGTAGTACAAATATCTCTGGAATTCAAACACAAAGCCAAAGACACAACATCACAGGGGTATTCACTTTGCTGCACTGATCCTGCACAGTTTTGTTATGGCTAAGGATTTAGTTGCTCTCTGCACTCAGCTGGTTCAAAGTCCAAAGAAACTGAAATGTTGTGATGAAACCAATAGATTTAATAATAAAAGATTTACAGAACTGTGGCTAAAATCTCCCAACACCACTGTGAGTAAAGCAAGCTTGAAACTGGCAGAATTGACCTTTATAGAAGAGCTGGACAAGGACAAAATACAATAATCTCACTAGTTTTTTAAAAGGAGCCTTTTCCTTTTAATGCACTTAAGTACCAGAAGATGGTTCTGAAGAGCAATGACAATCAAGCCCAGGAATCCCATCAGGGTTTTTTTCCATTCACAAGAGTTGTAGAAACACAGATTTCACAGAGAGCCAAGGATTTTGGGATGGATATGGATGCCCAGGTCTCAGGAAAAGCAGGCCCTGGATTGTACCAGAGGATGCTGGTCAGGGGCTCACTAATAAAGTTCAATGAGTGACTTTCTTCAACTGGAAAATGACCTTATAACTAATAACTGCTATTAAATATGCCACAGCACCACTTGGCTGGGGGGAAATCATCCCTGAGGACAGAGATGGCACCACTTACACACCTGTTTTTAAGGCTTTCTGAAAACTTAAGTGCACAGGCCTAACGCTAATCTTCTCCAAAAGGATAAATTTCACGTTCAGAGCATAAAACTATTTTATCCTTGCATATTAATAGGGTAGGGTATAGTCCATGACCTGGTCATGTAGGACAAATCTGTCCCTAGGCATGGTTTAAAGAGCTTTTCTTGCTATAAAGTCCATTATTAACTATACTTTATATATGGCATAGTCAATATATCCTATAAAAGAGATGGGGAGGAAAGAAGAAATTGGTGAAATTTTATTTCTACATTTTAGAGCTTAAATATATGTGAAGGAGACAAGGACTGCTACATCCCTTCTGAATTACAAAGGTTACATCAGAAAAGAAATTCAGATCTTGTACTTCCCATGCCAATAATTCTCCTTGCAATTTAAAACCAGACTTTAAACTGCTGGGGAGGGGGGAGGCTGGTGGGGGGGGGGGGGGGGGGGGAAGGCTTTCCTTTGTATAGAATTTTTAAATTCTCAGAAAAGTTGATTGTATATGCAACACAAAGAAAATGTTGATGTTCACAGAGCAGAAAAGGGAAGGCAGAACAACACAGGAATCAACCCAGTCCTGCTTTGCCAATGTTTTATCCATGTGAGTTAAATTTAGGGATAAGAGGCTACAGCCAGCTGGTCACACCAGAGCCAAAACTGCCACACACTCAAGAGGAAAGCCCTGACTTGGTTTTAGGGAATGTTAAATCCAGTCCCCACCTCAGAACCAACTTTCCTCCTTCTCCTCTTGTTTCTGAGTCTCCAGGAGGAGCTCAGCCACACTCATGGCTGAAGACAGAGAACATCCACTGGGTGAAGAGGCAATCAGAGAGAATTCCAGGAACTCCTTTGTAACAAGAGACACAAATGAAGCAAAAATAGTGCCCTCCACGTGCAGGTTAAAAATGTCAACACTCCTCTTTCAGTCTGCAACAAACTGCCAAGCTACTGATCTCTCACAACCCTGCTGAAGGCACAGATTACTGCGGCATTTCAACTGAAATGAAACATTTTGGATCCAAGTGCAAAGTGTCCAAACCCAAATACTTTTTTTTGTGTATTCTCATAATTTCTATATGGTCAAAATGTGATTTTTTTTTCTTCTTTCTAATCTGCCCTGCTTTTGCCAGGAGCATTCTTATTCATAAAAGCTTTAAGAAGACTGGAAATTATTAATTTTAAAATGCAAGATGACAGACTTCTGATGGCAGCTGTGCTTGTTGGGGCTGCAAGCATGGTTAGGATTTTCCATTATTTCATCACATTGATTTGTCACATTTCCCTCAATCCTACTTTATGTCAATTTACCAGATCTGCACTTTGAATTACCACCAGAATGATGCACTTCTCTAACTTACTATTTCTCCTGTTAAAGGATTGAAAAATAGTGACTTTTAAGTAATTGGATTGGAAAATATTGCATAGAATTCTGTGGTGTTCATGGTCCCCCTGCTCTGCAGCAATCCCATATGAACAAGTTACATAAAAATAATGCAGAGATCTTTTAGCTAATGAGAAAGGCACATACTTTTTTCTTTTTAACTGTAATATAGATCTTTCCTATTACAGCAAGGAGTTTATTACTAAAGGATTCACTAATTCATGATATGGGCAGAGTGCACTGATATGGATTCCTTTAAAGGGTGGCTCTATTCATAGGCATTTCACTGATGAATAAATAAAATGGTCAAATTTTATGCCATCAAAAGCAACTGTAATTAAATGCATTTCTGCCAATAAACATCTACAAAGCTGTTGTCTGAAATCTGTATCCTGAAAAATGGAAGTGTATTGACAATCCTACTGCATGAGCCTTCTGCCAGGGGATACTCTTTCCTGGCTTTTAGCAAACAAAGCACTGCACTTTTTTCCTTCCCTAATCATCCAGAGAGAAAGATCAACAATTTAACTGCAATATAAACGCATTTCTATTAAAACAGCCCTGGCCCTTCATGCACAGCATTGGTAAGAGCATGGAACTGGAAACAGAGAGAGAAAATAAAATGCTTTTAAAGAACCTCAGGAAAAACAGACTCTGGCACGATGGATTTCCTGAAAGCTGCCTGTGCTTTTATCCATCAGGAAAAGAAATGTCACCAACGAGGGCTCTGCTGCCCTGTGAGGTGAGCCCATGTCACACCTTTCACACATTCCCTTCCCCTGGAATCAGCACCCAAGGGATGACAGCCACTGTGCTGCTCTTTGGCATTTCTTCTCCTTCAACTTTTAATCCTCTGAATTAAGTAAAAAAAAAAAAAAAGTTATTCCAAAGCACATTTTTCTCCTAAGAGTGAGTTCCAAATTGATCCCAACTATCTCTCACACCCTGCAGTGTAAGTTCAGCCTCTAAAGTGGGGGGCCTTGGCCAGAAACACCAGCAGGTAACTCATGTCCAACCCGAGAACATCAGCAGTAGTTCAGCTAATCCATCCTACTTTCCACTGGAACAGAAAAGCAGAGGTGACCCTGCCTAAACACCAGGACAAACCCAGGGAGCATCTCTGAGCTCCAGGTCTGAGGGTGCTCCTGGTGACATCCAGGAGGTCACCAAGGAACCCAAAGGGACTCCAGGCAGGAGATCACCCCAACAGCATCTCAGCAGGCTAATCCACATTCAACACAGATCATTAAATATGAAACAGCAAAAGGAGCTAAGCCATTAATAAAGTGCCAAAAATATAGGAAATACTGACAGCCTTTTATTTGATTAATTTTATAATAGATCCCAATGATAACGCTTGGCAGGATGGAGTGACTTCTGACTTCTGAACGCTGTCTTTAACCAGCAAAATTACATGACTCAAATGGAATAATGGAGCTTAGAATTACCAGTTAGTGTTATGAAAGAAAGATTTCCTCTAGGGCAAACTACAGATATGCTTTTTAAAAATCATTACAGCATTAAAAACTGGGAGGACACTAAAGAATCCTAAAGAACTAGTGGAAACCTGAAAAGCAAACCAAAAATAAACAGGAAAAAAAAAAAAGAAGATATGTTTCAAGGCACTTACGTATTGCTTATTAAGAAGAGAGATTGACCTTAAGTGCTGCATTTGTGTGCAACCTGTGAATACAGTTCTGCTGTCGTACAATGCAGCCAGAGCTCTCAGTAAGCATCATGGAATGCAATCAGATAGACACAGGCACAAGAACAGTTTGGGGAATATTAACTTAAAAAACAAAATAAAGTAATCAAACAGAAAAAAAACCCCTCACTATGGAGAAAGCCGAGAGTAACCACTTGACTGCATCCAGCACCTGGGTCTCAAATCAGCAGACAAGGACAGTAGGAATAGACTGGCAAGTGTATTGCCTAGAATCCATTAAAAAACCCAACCTGAACCAAACAGCAACAACAACAAAGAAAAAAAATTCAAACCAATTAAAGAACCTAAGAAAATATCTGCATCTTGTGGGCAGAAGTTTTGCTCTTGGCTGGAGACGCAGCTCGTTGTGACCATCCTAAGGTGTGTGAACTCCTAGCAGGACGTGTTTATCCGTGGAGCTGTGCTTTGGAAGTCAGACCAGGACACTGGACAGGCACAGAGAGGTCATCCTTGGCTTCACCCCGCTCCCACGCACTGGCCACGCTCCCAGGAGCGCTCCCAGCCCGTGCTGCCACTCCCTGGTGTCTGCCACTGCCAATTGTCCCTCAGCCCATCACAGAAAGGGGCAGCTGCTCTCTCTCCGTTCCTCAGCTTTAGTTTCTCATCACGAGTCCCCAGTCACCCAAGGAGGAATCCTGAAACAGCTAGCAGTGAAAATCGGAAATAAATCCCTGCCTTTCAGCCTCCTAGAGCCTTCTTTCCTTAGTCATGAGAAGGATGGATTTTAGTGTACTGATTCTTAAATTTGTGAAAACTTGCACTAAGTGCTGCTGTCGCATGTTAAGAGACTGTAAATGAAATACGTAAGTTCTAAAACATCATGCAAGAAATGTGGTTTCACATCTTACAGTCAAAAATCCTACTAATGAATTAATACAAGCACACTGAGGTGTAATATTGGGAACATACCTTTAAAGTCGGAACTCCTCTCCCCCATCCCTCCCTCCCCCAAAATCAGAAAAGTAATATTAATTAAACTTAAGAAGTAATGAATGCACCATTAAAGTGTCATCAAAAAGATGCTGACCTAAGACAAAAGTTCAATGATACACAATACGGTCAAAAAAGTCTTCAATCAATAATATACAGTATGACAACTACATCTTGTAAATTATACCAAATACTGCCGGCAGTCTATCCCTCTAAAGAATATTTGCCCCCTTTCATCCCTTCCTAACAATCAGATAATAAAATACAGCACCTATAAATAAGCAAAAAAAATTATATATATATATATTTATATATATATATATATTCCGAAATCATCTATTGTTAGTTTTAAAGATATGGCAATAAAGGAGTCTAAATTAGCAAACTTGTAGAAGCCATAACTGATAAAACAGCTTATTGAAAAAAGGTGGCAGTAATGCACTCTATGTGTGCACAAGTACGTAAGAAAATACACAGACGTATAAAATTGCACGCACACACCCACGCACACACATCCTTCCACACACCTCTATGCTCACGCATATACATATAGACAACAGGAGGAGTTAGAGACAAGTTAGAATTGGATTTGTACTTTGATCAACCCTAACCTGTGCATAAAATAATGGGAAAAGGCTGTATTTCTGCAGGGCAGAACGGGCCGCACTGGGACTCGAGAGCACGAAGGTTTTGGTTTCGAGCTTGGGCTGCTTCCACCCCGGCAAGAGCCCGTCTGGTCATTGCCATGTACTCTTTATCCACGCCAAAAAGGAGCTTCCCACGACTAAAACGTATTTAAAATCAGTGCTCGTGGTGGGAAGAGAGTCAGTAAATGGCCACCAACAGCAGGAAAAGGGCTGGGTCTGCGGCAGCTCCCGTCCCTCTCAGTGGTGTGTGACAGCAATCGGACACGTGAACTGCGTTCCCAAGGACTCCAGGCAAGCTGAATGTTGGGGATACGGGCTAGGCCCCCAAGTAGCAGGCTGAAATGTTACTGGCCAACGTTTTTGGAGCGATCTGTCTTTGCTGAAAGGAAATCCTGTACACTACGAACCAAGTGAAATGATCAAGTACATGCTGCTTCTAAGTTGTCTCCTAAACCTCCCAGATATGAGGTCTGATCAGCGTGCTCTGTGGTTAGAGGTTAAAAAGCAGATTATAAAATACCTAGATTCAGATTTTTTTTTTTTTGTCCTGATTTGGCCTAAAATGGAGTGTATTAAACAAATTCTGGGCTGCAAAAGACCAGAATCAGTTAAAGCTATGAAACAATGTGCACTACGTGTCAATATTCTATTTCACTTACAAGAAAACACTAAGTCAGCTACCACAAATTAAGATATTTTCCTGATGTGACTTTTTTTTTGTTTTGTTAAAAAATATGTGGAGTAAATGTGTTTTTTTTTAATTCAAAGTTTCAAACAACAAGATTCTTTTCTTTTCTTGAAAATATGTAGGAATCCAAACTAGTGTGTTTAGAGTCGGTTGACTGTGCAATCTCTTAGTGGCAACTGAACAGCTACAAAAAACTTTCTTTTTTTTTCTTTTTCTTGAAAAATCTCCCCTTTTTTCCTGGTTTAAGAAGATAATAGTGTATTATCGCTCTGTAGCCATTAGATGGCAGATAAAAAGCCCCCTTTTAATATGTGGGTTGATTTTTTTTTTAAGATTTTTTTTTTTAGTTTTTTTTTTTTTCCTGTTTTTAATTTTTTTAAAGCCCCACACCAAAGAGGAGGGCACAAGGCAAAGCTGTATGAGTTATTCCAGAAATTGTGGAAATCACTTAGGGCAATAATAAAAACACTTCAGGGTACAAAAAAAGCTTGACTACACATTTCAGTTTTCTTCCTCGAAAACACAAACATAAATTGGGCTTAACGCTCCTTTTTTTTTTTTTTTTTTTTTTGATTTCTATATGCACCTTGGCCTATGGCGTTTTTGCCCTGTGGCCCGCAGGGCGGTTAAGTGCGAACACAATAAAACCAGTAGAGGTCCAGTTTGACTTCCCAGCTCTCCCGAGTTGGGCCAGTTTAATCTCAAAACTCCCACTCGACGGCCTCTTCCCGACTCGCGGCCTTCTCCAAGCGGTGGATGATGTTGTTCAAGTTGGCCGCTTTCTTTTTCCTCAGGGAGCTGTCTCGCGTGTTCCTGGAGCTCGCCGCCTCCGAGAAGCCGAACAAGCTCTGCAGAGAGTTGGCTTTCTGCGAGCCTGCGCCCGGCGTCGAGCTCGTACTTGGCACACCGGAGATTTTCTCTGAACTTTCTTTTGACTTGTAGGAGCTCTCCCCCGTAAGGACTGAGGTGGAGGCAGCTGAGGTAGAGGCATCCCCTTCCGTGGCAGAGTTTGGCAGTGTCTCCAGAGCGTCCCCCGGGGAGCTGTGGCGCGGCGCCCGGAGCCGGCCCTCGTCGTCGGTGTCCTCCAGGCTCTCGGGCTCCGCTCTCTCCGAGGGCCTGGCGCCTCGCAGTGCCTCTTCCCCCGCCTCGAAAGCCGGCTCGGCGGGCCCTCCCTGAGACTTGGCGGCCGCACTGCTGAGCTCGTCCGCCTCCGGGCCGCTGGGCTTCCCGTCGGGAGGGCCCTCCGTGTCCACGCCGTCGCAGCTGTCCCCCTCGGAGCTGTGCGCCGCCCTGCTGCTTCTGGCCGAAGGGGAGTCGCTCGACCCGGCCTGGCTCTGGCTCCCGGCTTGGATCTCCTCGATGAACAGCTCCCGGCGGATGCGGGACCTAGGAGAGAGGGGAGAGGGATGTGAGCTCAGAGGAGGGCAGCGAGGCTGCTGAGGGGCTTGGAACACTGTTGCCACAAGTAATAATTAGCATTGACTCCATGATTGTGGAAGGCTGATCAATTGCTTTATTATAGCATATACTATATTATACTGTACTTATTAAAAAACTCAGTAACCCTTACAGGCAGTGTGAAACATTTGCCTAACTGGTCAATCAATTCCAACACCATCCAGTGTCCAATTAATAAATCACCCTTTGGTAAACAAATCCCCATGACACATTCCACATGTGCATAACAGCAGGAGCAACAAGTTATCTCCATTGTTTCTCATTCTTTTCTCTGATCTTCTCACAGTCTTCCCCAGGAAAATGCCTGATAAAGTCTGTGCCTGCTCTCTGTGGCCAGGGAGCTGCTGCCACAGAACACAACACCTGTGAGGAACCACTGAGGGAGCTGGGGTTGTTTATCCTGGAGAAAAGGAGACTCAGAGGTGACCTTATCGCTCTCTCCAACTCCCTGAAAGGTGGCTGTGCTCAGGTGGGGTTGGTCTCCTTCTCCAGGCAGCACTGACAGAACCAGAGGACACAGCCTCAAGCTGCACCAGGGGAAATATAGGTTGGATATTAGGAAAACGTTTTTTTACAGAAAGAGTGATAAAGTTCTGGAATGGCTGCCTGGGGAGGTGGTGCAGTCACCATCCCTGGGTGTGTTTAACAAAGCCTGGATGTGGCACTGGGTGCCAGGGTTTGGTTGAGGTGCTGGGGCTGGGTTGGACTCCATGATCTTGAAGGTCTCTTCCAACCCAGTCATTCTGTGAATTCTGTGAATTCCTTGAGTCTGCCAGGGTGAGACACCCTGCTGCACTAGAAATGCCCTTTTCACACCACTGAAGATGCCCTTCTGTGTAATCATTAAAGCTAGAAAAGACTTCCGAGACCACTGAGTCCAATTTCCAACTAAGTACCACCAAACCCTACTGCCAAGTGCTGCATTGACCCATTGTTTGAATGCTTCCAGGAGTGGTGGCTCCCTGGTGAGAAGTTAGTATTTTTAACAAAAAATATGAATACAGTTTTAGGAGATTAAGAATGAACTGGATTGTAAAAACAAAACAATTCAGGTTTCTACTAGAAATGAGCCAGTATGCCTAAACAAAAAATAAACCAGGAAAAGGCTGGACAAGTCCCTTGGTGTTCTCCAGTACAGCAAGGAGAAATGAAGATGAAACCAAGCCCGTTGTGCTGAAAGCATTGTGAGAAAGCCCAGCCTGTGACAGGCTGCCAGTCTATGAGCTAGTTTGACTTTTGCCTCATTTTTTATTTAAAAAAATCAATTTCAGAACATGAATAGTGCAAGCCAAGTAGTGCCTTTCATAGGAATGACTGCACTCCATGGGTGGGTAGAATTGCCTGATGTGCAAGGATACCCCAAACACACCACCTCTGCCATTTTACTCAGGCCTTCCTCCCTCTTCCTTCTGTTTAGGAGTTCCCAAAATCCTCACATGTATGGACAAGTTTATGGAAAAACCTTAGGCTCTGGGCTAGCCCTTTCTCTGTCCTGCTGCATCCATGGGAGAAGTGATGTACACCATTTAAGTCCTAATTCTGAGGGAGCCCCAGAGATCAGGGGTCAGGGATGGGACTACAGGCCTGGGGAGAGTTTATCAGAACTTACTATTTTTCAGAGCGAAGATAAAAAACTCTTGGTTTCAGCCATAGGGAACTGCCAAGGGGCCTGCAAACCACAAGTGACACGCTGTCCCAGTGCTGATGGCTGTAAGGATTTTCTATTTTCCCTTAACTGTGCTGTGGAAGACAGCACACAATGGAAAAACATTCAGCTAAATGGAGAACACCACCTGAATACTGCTTTTGAAGCTATTGATCTTATTGACTTACTTGAAATGCAACAGAGTATTTCAGCAGGACTCGCTGACTCCACACTTCTGAAGGATTTAGAGGGTCTGTAATTTTCCCTAGGAGAATATTATTCACCTAACGGAAGCCCACAGGTGCTAACATTAATTTTCTATTACCATTAACTGCACGCATCCTGCAGCATCGATTATCAGGCTCTATTTATGCCTAAAATCTCCCTGCATGGACATGGATCCAGAACATGGTGCTTCTGTAGCATTCCCCAAGTCAGGAGAGGAGGCTGGTAAGAGCTCTGTGCCTGCATAGCATTTGAAATACCTCAGATCCAGCAGGTACCAAACCACAGCCCTACAAACATCAAACCTGTGTCTGTGGAAATCCCTGGAATTCACACCCAGTACATTGCTGCTGGAATCTGCTCTGGCTCCTGATTAACACAGTAATTAAATTCTTATGGTAAAGAAGAGCTGGTGACAGCAGCTAGAGGATTCCAGAGAGCATTCCTCGTGGGAAGGTGTTGGCCTTGACATCCACACACCCTGTTGGCTTTCACCAGTGGAACGCAAAACGTCAGAGATCTCCTGGGTGTTTGCTGCAGCTCCCTGGACAAGCCTTCACACAACATCAAAACCAACACAATACAGAGTTCATTGAACAATACACTCAGAATTTAGGGTCCAAGAGTGCTGGATTACAATTCTAGAAAGTCTGGTTTCATTCCTGATGTGTCTGTAGTATAATTTCTGTGGCATACTGAGTTTATGTACCAGTTTCCACAGATGAAGTGGGATAGAAATTCCTCCCTCCTGCTTTTTTCTACCATTCTTAAGGCATAAGAGCCTCAACTCTGATGTGTCCTGTATGTGCTTAACTAGTGCAAAGCAAGGGATATTTATTGTATATTCTGAGAGCTCAGTGACTGGTATGAATGCAAAGCCATAGACTTGGAGAAGTTTGCAGACATGTCAAAATCCTTTACACCCATTTATATTCTGAAGTGAATTATTTCTTTGCCTGCTGAGGATATTTTTTTCAGCGTTTCTTTTTGCTGCAGGAAATAAATGCTAATGCTGACTTTCCATCTGGTGGATATAAAGGTAGATCCTGCTATAGCAACCATATTTGGAAAGTGAGATTTGGGCTGAATCTGAAAGGAAAAGCATCACTGCAACAGGATTCCCAAGAGACAGCAAGACAAGCTTGTCCAAATCTGTGCCCTCCCTTATCCAAAGCTACAGAAAAATTAGTATTAAAACACAAGCAGATGGTCAGAGACGTGGAACTGCTTCTGTATAAAAAACTCTTCAGTTTGGAAAAGAAGTTGCTGAGGGAGAGTACAAAAGAGATAAATAAAGTTAAGTGTGGCCTGGAGAAGACTGAAAGAAAGACCACCCATTTCTTAAAACATACAAGCTGCAGAACAGTCAGACCCTGCTCCCCTCACAGAACATGGAACCTGTCCCTTTTCTGCAACACCCTACACATGATTTAAGAGAAATTCATGCACGACAGCTAAGAAAGTTATTGTCAAGGGGAACAAAAAATAGGTTTGTGCTTTGATTTTTCAATGCTCAGAGCAGACAGGGCTTTGAACAGGCTTGAAACAGCTTTTGAAAGCCCTGGAGTCCCAGCAGCACATCTGGGAGCAGGCCCAGATGACTCAAAGCTCAGCCTCGTGCTGCCCCCAGCCCCGTTGGCAGGGTTTGATTTTGTGTCCAGCTGTCAGCACCTCCTCCCCGGGAAGGTGGGGCTGGAGGCACCGCGCACGCCCAGGCAGGGATCTGGTGATGGTGAGGGAGGTGACACCTGCCACCAGCGCTCCCGCTCCTCTGCCCAAGTGAGAACAGCACATTCTGCTGTCAGGCCGAAGGGAACATATTTTCATAGGCAACCCTCCAACTTGTGTATAATTGCCTGCAAGTGGGACTTGGAAGAGGCCTGCATTTGGAGAACTCTGAGCGGTGAAAAGAGGCTGCATCTGTACTGAATTCAAGGCAGTGAAATTCAACGTAAATACGATTACTTGATTTTTAAAAAATTTTGTATTGTTTACTATAAACATTATTTAACTATTGTGCATAATATTTCTGATATAGCTTATTAAACTCTGCTGCTTTTGCTTCAGCAACTTCCCTGGTAAAAGCTGAGAAGGGCTAAAGTGAAAAACTACCCTTTAAATGTTAGCAGTTTTTAAAAACAAACAAGTTTAGCAATCTGGACTAATTAGGAACATTACTGGCTCCGAGTGAAGGAGCAGAATAGTATTAAATCTGGTAGCTTAACTGTACCTGTTCAATATTCATTAGCACAAATTTCTTGGAGAAAAGTCTGCTGCATTAATTAGGACTTCCAATCCCAAGCACAGTTGATAATATGCTTATTCAAATCCCTATAATTCTTGTGTGCTATTCCACCCTTGTCTCTTTTTATCACTGTCTCTAGGCCAAAACCTACTTCAGGGGCTCAAATGTGGAGAAGGTTCCTCCTCAAACAAGAGATGAACTGAACAGACCAACATTTTATTTCAGTGGGACTTGATGATTTAATCATACCAATGAAATAAATTCTAGAATTTTGGAATGGTTTGTGTTGGAAGGGACCTAAAAGCTCACCTTGTTCCACCCCCTGCCATGGGCAGGGACACCTTCCACTAGCCCAGGCTGCTCCAAGCCCTGTCTAACATGACCCTGGACACTTCCAGGGATGCAGGGGCAGCCACAGCTGCTCTGGGCACCCTGTGCAAGGGCCTGCCCACCCTCACAATTCCTTCCCAATATCCCATCTATCCCTGTTCTCTGAATGTTTAAAGCCATTCCCCCTCATCTTGGCACTCCAGGCTCTTGTAAGAAGTCTCTCTCTGTGGCCACTTCTGACTTCAGGATTATTGGTTCTCTGTCCTTCAGGACTGCACGAAGCTTCCCAGAAACACAGCACAAACACCATGCCTATTTTCAGAGCTCGGTGACTCAAGACCTAAAAGAAAATCCTTTTTTTTCTTCTGATGCAGAAAAATGACACAATGGAAGCAGGGCAATTCTGATGGCATCCAATAAAGGACATTTCCAAGTACCCCCCACCCAGTGACCCAGGGACAACACCCACCACACACCCAACACGTGTCTGTGCGTGTGCACATGTGAGTCAGACAGAGCAGCCTGGCCTACTGCAGTGCCTTTATAAATATTCATCAGTGGGCATCTCTACATCCACGCCCACCCCAAAAGCCAGACTTTCTGTTTAAAAGCACTACTTACATCAATATGTGAGTACTGCTGCTCCTCAGGGATGACTTAAAATTAGTCTGCAGCATTAGCACTGTGCTAGTGAGAACCTCCCTGCTGTCAAAGCTGCTTGTTTTGCACAACCACACAGTCTGCTGAGGCAGAGCAGCACCTGCCAGAGCCAAGCCGAGCCATCCCTCAGGAGCAGGGCTCCCGGGGGGTCACGCACCTGTAATTGTGGAACCAGTTGATCACGGTGCTGGTTTTCAAGTTGAGCTGTGTGGCGAGTTCCTCAATGGTTTTTGGTGATGGGTATGGCTTTTGCTGGTAGGCTCGTTTGAGAGCTTCTTTCTCCTCTGGTGCCAGCACCACCCGGGGCTTCTTGAGCTGGTGCTGGGGCTGGGGGCTGGCGCCCTGGCTGTAGTCGATGCCAGCGGATGAGGACTCACAGGACTGGCTGTCGCTGATGGAGCTGTGCCGCCGTTTCATGTAGGCTGAAAGAGAGGCACAGTGGATCAGCCCAGGCTGAATACAAATGCACAATCAATGGATTCTTGTCTATCAGGGTCTTTTTAACTCGGGTGTAAACTTGCTGCTGTGAGAGGGAAAGATTGGGAAAGCTGAGGGATAAACACGGAGACGGCAGGTGGGGATGCAGGGATGGGCTGCTGAGAGGGGATGGGAAGGATGGGGTGCCACCAGAGACCAAATAAGGGTAGGATGCAAGAGGCAGAAAGAGAAGAAAAAAGGTTAAGTCAGCTGGAAACCTGCCAGAGTTTTCTGCCTTTACAATGAACGTGGGACACGAATGACAGGGTTCAGTTCACACGACTCATTTCAGATTCACTCCTTCGAGAGGAGTGAACTCCCACGTAAGGCCCTGACTGGGACAGTTGTGCTTCGTTTTGACTGAAAGGGGCTTGGTGGTAAAAACACTTCAGGTGTACACGGAGGTGTCTCTGACATGAAGGAAAATATGAGTGTGGAAGTGGAGCTGCAGCATTCCCAGCCTTCCCAAACCATCTCCAACACACGATGGCGCCTGGAGCCCGGAGATGCCAGGGATGGGGCTGAACAGCCATCAGGGCTGAACAACCATCAGGCTGCCTTTCCCTACAGCTCTCTGCTGTGGCAGTGACAGGTTATGGAAGAAAACAAGCCCCCAGCACCCTCCTCCCCTACACAAAGCTCCTTTCAAAACACAGACACTTTTAAGAAAGCTCTCCCTGCACTGATGGGCTCGGTGAAGCTGATGGCAGGAGCCTGTGATCCTGCCACTGACCTTCCTCCCTGACTGGGAGTGAATTATCCTGGCAAATTCCACAAGGAAGGAGTCCCAGCAAAGGCTGTCACTGACTTGATTGATTTACACTGGGCATGGAGAGGTGGGATTTACTGCACCTGGCAGTATCATGCACAAGCATTGCTAATGAGGGGGTTGAAAACAGCAAACATAGATGAATCTTGTCAATAAAATATTTAAAGGCCTGCTAAGTACCTTCTAGATATTTAAGAGTTTACGTATTCAAGAGCTAAAATTTGATAACCTCAGGTATTAAGTTCCAGATTACAGCAGCCTGACATAAATCCAGGATGCGTTAAATCTCCAGGAGCCAGGAACTCTGGTCAGAGCTAGGGACACTGTGGTGCCAGTCACACTGGTCAACAACCAAATTCTTCAAAAATTCAATTTTTCTCTCCCCACAGCTCTGCCTTCAGGCTGAGGCTGCACAGTGAATAAAAAATCAGTGCAATCAAATAAACTACAGTGTTCAAAGCCCAGCCAATGCCTCCTGGCAGGGCTCCCTGCAGGACTGGCTGGGTTTTCTGGCTCCAGTGGGCTCCAGCACCCTGCCCTCTCCATGGTGCCTCCAGTGGGACCTTTGGCACTGTGGCTTTACTATCATGGAAGTGAATTCTGAACACTCTGTAACCTTTAGGGGTATCTGTATGGCCCACATTTTGTTTTTCCTGAATATGACAGATTACCTGAGGATTGCCTGCTGTGTAAGATCACTGATATGGAACACAACGTGAGCTGCTTGTGATCCATCACTCTGACGTGACACAGTCCTGCACACGTTTATACAACCATAAAAAACAAAGTGTTTTTTTTTAAAATAAATCTTCTTTAAAAATCCACCTATTTAAGTTGTTCCAACCAGATGTAAAACTGCAAAAAATCTGCATTATTTCAAGGCGACCCATTGGCCTTATTTTTGCAGCCTTCAAGGAACTGTTACAACCTTCAACCATGGAATGAATCATTCCAGCAAGATAATCTCATATTTCTATAAGGTGTTTAATCTCAAAACTCCTCCCTGGGTGTTATTTCCTCCTTGCATTGACCTGCAAACTTCAGCCAAGGCTCCCTTGTTTCCTTGCACAGCAGAACCAAGAGGCTGGAGGACAGCATCCATCACCTCAGCAAGGGGCAGCAGCTTCAAGGAGGCCATGAGACAGAACAGAATCTGGCATGGGAGATGTGAGAGGGGCTCAGACCACCTCCAACTGGAGTTCCTGGAATTTGGCCAGGTGACTGAGTCAGCATGAGACATGCAGTGATCAGGATGGGCTGGATCTCCCTTTGTCTGCTCTCCAAAGGATGGGATTTCTGGCAGGGCAGAGCTGCTGTCTTAAGCAGCAAAGGACAGTCTGGAGCTGTGAGAGCTTGGGAAAAATGTCATTCCTTCCTCTGCTCCCGTAACCTCACACTGGAATCACAAAAGGTGCACTGGCTGAGATGGACTGCTCTCATGTGAATAGAACAAATTGTATAAGAGCACATATTTCATTAAAATACAAATAAAGAGGAGGATGTCCCACTGTTCTGGCAGAGGAATTGTTTTCTGGAGGACAATCTACTATCACTGGGCCAAAGGCAGAACTAGGACTCAGACTTCAGGGTTTAATGCTGGTCTTTGGAAAGTTAGATGACATCTTTAAAAGCTTTTCCATTTTTATTTTTATTTTTAAACATATGTGCTGCTTGCAGACAACGTAACGAAATCACTCAGCTCATTTGCAGTGACAGCAAGGCTCAAACTGGAATCCAAGTTGCAAACACACTTTATTTTTGGAGAAGTTTGATTTTTGTCTGTGACCAGCCTCCACCTCTCAGGAGACATATGAAAAGAAAAGGAAACCAGCTGTAATTTGGGCAAAGGTCTGGGTCTGAAGCTGACTGAGTTACACCTTTCCCCCCAGCATGTGCCCAGCTATGGATGCCACAGACACCATTGCACAGCTGCCCACTGAGATAAAACAGAGCCCCCTTTAATATAATTTTTACCTTATGTGGTATTGAACAAGATTATTAAAAAGTGAAATAATGGGGAAATAAAGGGAATTCAATTTTCTTCTGACAGCACTGCTGTAATTGCAGGAGTGTGATGCTCCAGCAGCCCAACACCAGAGGTTATGAGAGGAATGAACTCTTCCAAGGCAGGAAAGGTGTGCAGAATATCTCAGCCTGATGAGCATGAAGCCCCAGCTCCTTCCAAAGAGGTTGGTTAGTGTACATTGCAAATTTTCAGAACCTCTTAAAAGGGACATTTATAGCACAAATTTCAGACTGGTGGAACAGGAAAAAAAAGAGATATGCAGCTCACCTTTATCATAATTATTAATTTACTTGCTTAATAAAACGTGGCAGAGAAATAATTGATAATAATGTTTCACTGGAAGCAGACCCAGTCGCATTGTTCTTTAACTGACATTAGCTGAAGGGAAAGTTAAATTCTTAATGTGGCTCTGGAGCAATTTAAAAGGTTAAATCACAGGATCCTTACCTGCATGAAAAGATTTTGCAGAAAATACAGGGTTGAATTCACTTTAGACTGCTCTGAGGATAGCACTTGCACAGTTCAGGAGCTCAGAGCAGAATCTCAATGATTTATGGCCTTATCTCTATTCAGATGCCATCTACAGACCATATGTATCACTCACTATTTGATAAGAATCCAGTTTAGAAAATCGTTTTGAAAGGATATTGTCAGTACTACTTTTAAATTATTTTTATTTTATTTTGCTGCATTATGGGCAATATTCTCTGTGAGGCTATAAAAACCCAGCTAGTTGACAATTTTATTCCTGCCATGTTTCTAATACAGCAAAACTCCTCAAGATTCCCTTTGGTTTACAGTTGTAAGTGGGAAACCCAAGTGGATTTTACTCCCCATGGAAGATCATACATGTGCTAAGATACTGCACTGCTTTATATTATACTGGTTACTGTGTCAAGGGTTTGAATTTCTTCTTAAAAGCCTGCAAGACTATAATTTTCCCAGAAGCTCCCTCACTGCAATTTTAAATATAATCACCAAGTTCTTGATCAAATGTGTAAATGCTTTCAGAACATCAGTCAACAGCAGAGCTTTCAGTGTACACGATTAATGATGTCTGTGCTAATATCATTAAGGGGTAGCTCCAGAGATGTATGTATCATTAATTAGTTAACTGCTGATAATGGCAGCCCACGAGTCTCTCTTGTAAAATCACATGAACATACTAAAAACAGGGCTCTGAATAACCACTGGGTTTCAGTGATGAATTTAAAATGGAGAGAGTTGGATAAATTTGCAGGATGTGCTTCCTACTCAGATACCCAGTAACAACTCAGAGCACTCACAGGTCCATCCCCATGACCTTGTTTTATGTGAGCATAACACAAATTTTATTTTATTAACACTATCACCTTACCCCTCTCTATAAAGGCTACAAATATCATTATTCTGCAGGAACCTTTTATAAAGGCTGCATTTTTCTCTCCTCCCAGCAACAATCAGTGCAGGACTGGCAAGGAGCTTTCCCAGGAATCAATGTACACTTCTTCCAGCCCAACATCTGTGACCAGCTGCAGCACTATTAACTAATAACCCAAAGCCAGCTCCCAAACCCACATTTCTCATTTGGTAAGGCAAGTTATCAGTGATACACCAGGGCCTCAGTAATTAATCTATAGGAGAAAACAGCAACGATTCCCCAGCAGCTGGTGAATATTTAGGATTTGGGGTTGGCTTTTCGTTGTTTGTCTTTTTATTTTGAGATCTATCTGCTTGAACAAGCATCAAATAAAAGCTCCAAAAAAAAAGCTGAGGTGAAGTCCTTTTGCATAAGCCTCCTAACAGTGGATCAATACTGCCTCTCCAGAGTTTCTGGAGGGTTATAAAAGCCAGGCTGAAGAGTGGAAGGTGTGAGTCAGCACTCTGCTCCCGGTTACCTTTTTTCTCCATGCGCTTCATATCCATCAGCTTCTCCACGTTGTTGGGATCGTTGAGCCACAGCTGCATGCGGACAAAGGGTTCCCTTCCCTTCAGACTCAGCTTGTGCCAGGGCTTGGGGCGAGCCAGCAGGTCTGAGACAGAGCCTTGTGTCAGCCCTAGGATGGTCTCCCCGAACAAACGCTGACCTAATGTGAAATTGAGAAGCGCATGAATTCGCTCAGCCGAGACGCGGGCAAGAACGCGAGATCATTCCTCAATTACTCTTACTTCAGAACTGCTTCAAAAACCCAGAAGAAACATTTAGGAGAATAAATGCTCTGCCCCCCCACTAGAAGGGTAAATATTGAGCTTGAGTTTAATCCTCAGGGATAAAGGGAGGAGGTCAACATGTTTGGGGAGCGGGATCTTACAGTGAAACAGTGTGCAAAAAATAAAATTAGGAGAGGAAAAATAAACTGAACTTCTAGCTAAGCAGGCAGCTAATGAGAGCAGTGAGGCTACTTAGCTCTTATGCAGGAGGGCAGTGCCACAGCTTTGTTCCAACAGGGCAATCCAAACATTTCCAGCAATCAGTGAACCAAGAGCAATGCAACCTTCCCCTTCAGCATCGGCCATATAAATGTCCTCACATAAACATGTATGGAATTTGTGTGCTGTATTATCTGGGGGGATCTAACTGTGTCTTACCCACTAGAGATAATCAGAATTTGCAATACAAATTTTGTTCTACAATCTTTACAGTATTTCTAGTTAAGAATAGTTAATTTTAGTTCTCTTACAAAATGCTGTCATCTGGCAGGGTAAAATCTGCAAATGCTTGACACTGTACAGTGTCCATATGTGCATTGCTGACAATGATTTTATATGGGAAAGGTCTAACTTAACAAGGACTGGGGAAAATGCCTGTGCACCTCAAACCCAACCACAGAGCTGATTTTTAACCCCCTTCACTTCAGTGTTCTTCCTCAGCTGCCCTGCCTTGATACCAACTTCTGCTCCAGGAGAGAGCCTGGAGGAGTCATCAATATTTAAGATACAAGTGCTGCTGCCATGGGGTTTCAAGGTAACCTAAAGATCTTTCCATAACCCCTAAATTTGGGGCTCAGGGTCTTCTGCCTGATCTGCAGCTTTTAAGTGCCATCATAACACAACACACATCCCCTTCACATAGCAGCACTTGCAGCCAGTGGTAACCAACAGATCCCTAAGGGACAATGGGGGTTCTGAGCCCAGAGCTCTGCAGGACAAGCCCACACCTGCAAAAGCTCTTAGGAGCCCTTCACAGCCTTCCCTTATCCTGACACAGACAGCTCATGGCAAATATCTGCTCTATAGACCCATCCCCTGCACTTAACTCCAAGATTCCCCCCCTCTTTCTCTTTAAAAACATCCCAAGACTTTTGCCCTGGTGAGTTTTTTTTTTTTTTTGCCTGTATATGGAGAGGAGGGAATATGGGACCAGCCAGGAGCTGCAGAACATCCCACTCAGATGTGTGGGGCAGGTGGGTCTGCAAGGCTTTCAGAGGAAGCAGCTCAGATAATGAGAGGCAGAGAGGTGAAAGGAGAACAGGGCTCAACATGATACTCTGCTAATAAGCTCTAAAACTAGCCCTGAAAACAGTTCTTACAGACTGAACAGAAACCTACATTCAGAATTCACTCAAGTTCTTGAGTAATAAGTGATTTTCCACTCTCCTCAGTATCAGGAAAATCAGACAACAAGGTAATTCAGGGGAAAATTTTATCAATTTTATCTTTATGTTTTTATCTCATGTCTTGCTGGGGTAACCTGCTCCCTGTTTGTATTAAAAAACATCAGCAAGGCCTCATCCATTTCCCTGTAAACCTGCCAGCTACTAGCAAGATAACACAGCCACTTTAAAAATCTGCTATTGTGTTACCACATGAACAGGAATATGGGCACAGATTTGCAAAAGGGTTGGGAATGAGCAGTGCTGGCAGTGCTGCTGAAGGAAATGAACCTTTAAACTACAGCCTAAAAATCAAAAATGCAAATGTGGAAGGAGGTAACATCATGTTCTCTAGGTGTTAAGAACAAAGCTAAAGATGATTGTGTTGTTTATTTCATGTCAGGATATGGCAGGACAGGAGAAAACACCTGAAAGACTCCCAAGCTAAGGGGGAAGGTGTCAGAAATCATCCTCGGGATGGAGCAGGTGTGTCATGCCCCATCTTCATCAGAGCACTATTAATAACAGGAATATTTTAAAGCACAGGTTTCCTAAAACTCCTCCCCACCCTCCATGCCTGTTCCCGCTGATGTGGATCCTAATGGACAAAACTGTGTTGGTTTCATGGAAAGTCTTGACCCTTCCTACAAAATGCCCAATATCCCCTCTCCTCAAACAGCTGAGTGCATCTGCTTCCCTCTGGGAGCTCTGTGCAGCCCAGAAGGGAATCCCTGAGGATACTCTGACTTCTGGGGCTCAGAACATCAGCAGCATCTCAGTGTGAACACTGCCAGCATGCTGTGCTGAAGGCACAGAACCTTCAGAGAACAGTTTGGGTTGGAAAGGACCTTAAAGATCACCCAGTTCCAACTCCTAGTGAACGAACACCTTCCACTAGCCCAGGTTGCTCCAAACCCTGTCCAACCTGGACATTTCTAGGGATGCAGGGGTAGCCACAGTTGCTGCTGGGACCTCCCCACCCTCACAGGGAAGAATTCCTTCCTAACATCCCATCTGAACCTACTCTGCTTCACTTTGAAGCCATTTCCCCGACTGGGGAGGGGAGGAGAGGCCCACCCAGCTCAGTCTGAATTGTTTTGTACAACTGTGGTCTTTACTGGCTGGTGACACTGGGACACCTCAGCCACCACCAACTGCTTGTGACAGGTTCACAAGGCCCAGTGGCCTAAAGCAGAGAAACCTGTGCACCAGAAAACCTGGTGCACTAGCACACTGAGGGCACAAAAGGAGACATTGAAACTGGTTCCACACCTAATGCAGAGTTTGGGGCACATTTCCTGGCTCTTCTGCTGCTTTTTAGGCTTGTCAGCCACACTGTAGGAAAACAAAAATCATGGGAAATAAAAAAGACTAAGTAAAAATGGCATCAAAGCAAATGTAAACAAAAATACTTTTTTTTTTTTTCAAACCTCTCTGGAACACCAGAGCAGGTACAGCACTCAATAGCATTTTGCCCAAAAACCAGGGGCTTGGATCTGCAAACCCTTACCATGATTTGGGGCTTTATCTCTACCTTATCTCCACTGAACAAGCAACCACCATCTGCCCCAGCCAAGTGCATGGGCAAGGAATTCTGCTGGGCTCAGTGGAACACAATCTCATTCAAGATCTGTCAATAATCAGGGCCATTTCCATTTTTTTCCCCAAATGATGTTAAATGAGAACTTGGGACCTCCCCCATCCCACCGTTTTTCCCCCTTAAAAATATTTTAAGAAAATAACACGATATTGTGTGTCTAGATGAAAAAAGGCTTCCTCACATACTAAAATAGAGGAGCTTTTACTTTCACAGTCATCATGTTCAGATGATATGGATAAAAGTCTTCTCACATAAGTAACAGTCTAAATCTAAACTTTACCCTATTTGTAGTGAAGGAAAACTGGTACTTCTGGGAGCACCAGACATTCCCCTGAGCACCTGATGCAGGGGGATGAATCCCTTGCTAAGACCCAGAAGCAGGAGCAGGTAACAGTGGGACAGCCTTACTGCCTCCTGCCAGAGCCCTCAAAGGATCCCAGAAACATTTCCCAAAGCCTTGTGGGGGAAGCAAGGGTTAAAGACATGAAGAACCCGTGGTTTAGAGGCACAGTCAGAGTATTAATGTGGACTTCCCCTACTCCCTGTGACTATTCCAAAAACAGTCATGACACTGAAACCAACAGCCAAAAACCCATCTGTAGGCAAAATCAGCCTCAGCTTTGCACATCCCTGAACAGAAGAACAGAGTGGCCCTGTACACTTATCTCAGGCTCATCTAAACCTCAGCTGAGTCTGGATTTTCTCTCCCAGCTCTGCAGGGACACTGTGCTCCTGCTTGTGGTGCACCTTCCTCTCCAACCATGCTGGGCTCCTCTACTTCACCCAAAATGGGCCTGGAATTTGCAAGTGTGGGGGAAACAGCCTTTCCCAAGGGGAGATCTCACTGGCTCTGGGGTTCTGGGGGTCCTGCTGGATGGACTCTGTTTTGGGAGGTGGGAGCAGTACCTGGCTGCTTAGCCAGGAGCAGAGCTTAGGAAGAACAAGGGTGTGGTGGCATTTGAAGTAGAGTGTGAAAGGAACTTTCCACCAGTTTAAAAAGATTAGGTATCTTTTTAGCAAATTAAAGCTTAGGCCAGAGTCAAACCCAGGTATTCTCATACACATCCAGCGTAGCTAACAATAAAAGCATGAACACTTAGACATGATTTTGGTCAAGAAATGAGAATAAAGCGATTTACCAAGATTGTTGTCCGTGAGCACTTCCTTGACCCTCTTGGTGATGCCATAGGTGTCCAGCTCAGGGGACATGGCCACCAGTTCTTGGATGCTGAGTGCAGAGTGGCCTGAGAGTGGCAGAGGGGTCGTGGATTGGGATTCAGAGGCAGGTGGCTCACTGGATTCCTGGGATTTGCCATCCTTACTCGTCTCTATGGCGGGGCAGGGCTGCTGTACCAACTCAGTCAGGCTTTTCACTGATTCACTGGAACTCATGGGAGATTCAGGAGCAGGACTGCAACTGGCAGAAGTCTTTGGAGTACTTTCTGTAATTGAAAAAAGAGAAAAAAGTCCTCATTTTAGCATAATTGTAATGTTTTGATTGCAGGATATTTAACTTTCCTCCTCATTTATATTCTACCTACTTAAAGAAATGCCTAACTATGCAAAATTGCTATGACTTGGGTACTAAAAAGCCTCTTTTTAAAAACAAGAATTATTTTCTAATTTTATCTTGAGTCGTCTCTGATTTCGTATAAAGACACGATGTACAAATACAAATAAAAATCAGGAAAAACTGAAGTGCAATAGTCTGTAAGTTTGCATGCAATTTCCTCGGTCAGGAAATCTCAGTTTTGCTTGTCACAACATTTTTATATAAGGACAGTTTTAAAGCTACCATTCTAGACTGGTTTAAACTTCTTTCTGTGACTTGTAAGAAACTCACTCAGCCACTATTTTGTTCTGAGGGATTTTCTACAAGTGACACAACTCTCTATCTTGAGAGCATTATTGATTTAATTTTGTTTCTTATCACACACATCACATTTCTGCAATTCTCTTTGTCCAGAAATAACAACATTAAAATACAGTTTGTAATTATGTTGTACTAATTAAAGTGTTTGAGAATCCAACATAAAGATATTGAGTGGATCAGGAGACACCCAAATCTGTTATTGTGACACTAGGTTTAAAAGAAAGCTTTCCCACTCTGTTAATTTGCCAACAACAATAGGTTCTGTACAAAATGTTGTTTTCCCCCAATAAATTTCTCTCTCACAGAACGTACTGACTGAGCTTATTCAGAGATTCCAGGCATCTGAGGGTACAGGCTGAACCTTTTTTTAAAGCAACAACACACAGGCAACGTGGTTTACAAGAACCATTCAGGAGATAAGGAGCACAGGCGATTTCTCCACCCACAGCTTCTCCAGTTTTTGTGGGGCTGCTTCCTCCTCCTTGCTGCCTCCCATCCATTACTTGCCAGGGTTTATGACATGGATTCCAGCCTCACACATCCCTGGGAGCCTGCAGGAGGCTGACAGAGCTCTCAGCTGCACAAGGAGGAGCCCAGACCCCATCCAAACCCAACAGAGCCCAGAGTTTCCTGAGCCCTGCGCTGCCACCACAGAGCATTCCCAGGTCCCACCAGGCAACAGCTGCCAGCAAACCTCACTGATTTTTGAGTTTTTTATCCTGAATATTGTCAGATCATTCCAGAGCGTGCAGCCTGTGCAGCATGGAAACATATCCCAAATGCTGAAGGAAAATATTGCCACAGGAAAAGTCAGGCCCAAACGGAGCAGAGTGCAGAGGATAATGGTGTTTGTTGTTCAGGTCCTGGGAGCTTTCCCATGCTGCATTCAAGAGCTTCCCTGACACACTCACTTGAAGCTGCTCTCTCAAACCTAAAAATCTCATTTTTACCTTAGTGCTTTACGTGAGGTGCAAAATAGGAAGACAGAAAGGAAAGTGAGGTGCATGTAAATCATTAAGGTAAAGGGGCTCCTACAAATCCTGTTTCTTCTCTCTGCTCACCCTGGGTCATCACACAA
The DNA here is from genome assembly GCA_003676055.1 of Chloebia gouldiae. Classification (NCBI taxonomy): domain Eukaryota; kingdom Metazoa; phylum Chordata; class Aves; order Passeriformes; family Passeridae; genus Chloebia; species Chloebia gouldiae. Next base: position 206,934 of record QUSF01000076.1, read on the forward strand.
CCGAACAGAAACCCTGGGAAATGTTATTTCTGTATCAGGAGCAGCAAAGGAATCATACTGTAAATTTGCCCTGATTCACCCATGCGAGGGACCAATTTGGCAGATCATCCATCTTGTTCACTGTACACTGTCAGGGATGGCATGAATTCCCTACATGATAAACAGATTTCTTCTCAGGTCTGCGTCCTTTAACCCACAGCAAGGTCAAAATTATGGCTGCCTAGCTAATAAACTGCACAGCACTGGTTCAACTTCGTCTAATTTTGTCCCTTGTGCCAGCTTATACAAATCTTACTGAATAACCAGAGCAGCTGCAAATTTCCTATACAATTCCTCATCCGTGCATGGTGACCCACATGCACACACGGAGCACAGGGGGAAAAAAAGAGAAAATAATAAAAAACTCCACCAAAAATCAAACCAAACCCAACCACACAGGACTAAACAAAACCATTTCCTAATGCCTCCTTCTCCCTCTCCTTTCCCTGCCCAGCCTAATTATGAACACAACAAAGGTAATCTGTGTTATCATCTATCACTGAGATGCTCTCTGTTGTTCACATATTAGCTTATTTATTTTTTATATAACTTACCAAGAGCTTGAATTTCATTTTTAAGACCAATCTGCTGATCATTTACTCCAAAAGGTGGGATTATCTGAATCTAATTTTGGAAGGCAGTGCAGATGACAAACTGCTTTTTCTCCCCACCAAAAGGCAAGTGTACAGTGATTTCAGGCGAGGCATTATGTACATGTACTACAAATAACTCAAAATATGTTCCCTATTCATTTTTAGCATTTTTCCCTTCTGGAAAAACATTTTCAAGATCCCATAAATATTTGAGGAAAAGATCCATTATTTGGGACAGTAAATTCAATAATCAAATGATGCAAACATTTCCCATTAATCTACTTAAAAAATTAAATAGACATTTAGAGTACAAGTGACTGCTGACAGAACAAAGGGGAAAATTGACTGTATTCACTATTCCAGATTTAACTGTCAATCCACAGCCATTTCGCATGTTTTATGAAATAATTTGTCTATATTCATTTCTCTCAAGTTCCTCACAAGACAAAGACACAAATTCAGGATATCTGAAAAATATACATTAAGATTTCCAAAGCAGCAATTGAACATTTCCAATGAAAACAATACATTGAAAGCTTCTTTTTTTTAAAACTTGCTCTGCTTTTTTAACCCCAGACTGCTCTGAAGAATAACACCAACTTAAAAGCAATCCAGTTTCTTAAAAGTAATATTCACTGGATGTTTTCACGTTTGTGTTTAAGGAGGAAAGGACCTTTTGTCCATATAAATATAAAACTGCACTACAGAACAACCTGCAAACTCCATGGCCACCATTTATTGATGAAATTATTTCAATAAATTCCAGGTAAACCAGGGGTTTGTTTTCCAACAGCCTGCATCCGAATTTAATATGTGAGGTAAAAGCTCCAAAGTTTCAAAAATGAGGTGCTGGAAGAGCTGGAGAGATCAGGAGCATCACCAGTGACAAGGTCATTGCAGACCCAGGGAAGTTTTTAAGCTTCAGGGAGCCAAAACATCAGTGATGCCCTGAGCTTTACAGAGGCTGGGCGAAACAGGGTGTCCCCAAAAATGACTTTATGGGAAGATGGTGACCATCAGACCCTGCTTGTTATGAAGACATAGCTTAACATGACATTTTAAATGATAAAAAACCCCATGTAATTTCTGCACAATTACAGGTTGGTATTGACAAATTCCATTAATGATGCAAAGACAGCACAAATGCACTTAAATAATCCAAACTTTTGAAGATGTAAGTAAAACTGATTCACAACAGGGCAAAGGTTCTACCAGCACCTTTTACACTATTAATTCAAAATATTGTCTGGGGTATAGGGAAGTTAAGCCCTTCCAAGTGATTTTAAGGAGCACATTCAAATATGCAGCCTGGAAAATAATAATAAAAAATGCAAATCAAGTACCAGAAGTGATGCCTGCAGAAATGGGCCAGCAAGCTGAACTGTTTGGCAAGTGGAATTGGGCCCCATTCATGGCCAAGACATGAAGAGAACCAAAGAGCAACACTGGCTATTTCACAGCTGATAACAGAGCTCAGAGGGAGCCCCTGCACTGAAGGGGAGCTTCCAGACTTTGAAGGCAAATGTCTCTAAAGAAAGACAAATACACCTGGTTCAGTCTGCCAGCACAGATACCTGTCACTCCTGGAAGAGCACATGGGACTTATTTTAAAGTCAGGAAATTTTTCCCTTCTGTTTTTTCCTACAATACTAGAGAGGGGTGCACAGTCTAAAGCGAAGATGAAGATAAGTGAGTGGAAACCAAGTAAACAGTACACAAATATCTCCTGTTTTCATTTAAAATACCATTTTCTCAATATAAAATTGCTGCTTGAATGACCATCTAACTGTAACAAAACCCCAAACCATCATCACAGCCTGCCCTTTCCTTCCCCACCCCTTAGCAGCTGTCTGGTAATAAACTAAACTAACTTTGCAAACAGCAAATAGGTCTGGGGTCTGAGTATTTTACAAACCTGGTTGAGAACCATAACTAACCCTGCCTAAATTACACAAACACAGGAAGTAGGTTGTGGTCCTGCATTCCTTGGCACTACGGATGAATCCAAATGCTGCTCTGGTCCCATCCATCCCCTACACCTTCCCCATAGCATCTGCCATGACTGCATTGAAAAATGTGAGGAAGTCTGAAATCAGAGATTTTTTGTCTCAGTTCACTGATCACACAGGTGGTTTTCCTGAACTCCAGATCTTTTTATTCTTTTCCAAGTCTTTCTACTCCATGTTGGGGTCAGGTCCCCAGTACTGGATCCTGGAGCCTCAGTTGTTTGACTATCCCACTGCTAAGCCTGCAAATCACCTGAAAACACTCCCCCAGCACTGTCTCAGCCTGACACCTCCCTCTGCTCCGTTCTGCCATGCTCACGAGGCAGAGGCCGGCAGTGTGAAAGGAACCCCAGGAATCTCCAGGTCTGCAGGAGCTCAGCAGGCAGGGACATTTAGAACTGCAGGGCACTGCTCAAGGGGGACCATTTCTGTGACGTGCAGGAACTCTTCCCAAGTCCAGAGGACACATCCAACAGGTGAAGCACAGCTCAGATCCACAGCACTCTTCAGCTGGAGGCTCCTTCTGAAGCTCAGGACATGTCAGATGCAAAGACCTGCAGGTGCCACCTGCTCCAAGCTCCCCAGAAGATCTGAGACATCTACAGGACGTGACACCAGTGCTGCTGTATCCCCTCCAAGGAGGCATTCAGTGACTGAGCAGTGTTGAGACACAGATAAGGTTTCACCAGTCCCAGAGGCATCACGTCTGCCAGCACAGACAGATTCCTCCACTGCAACTTCTCCTATGATTTTGAGTGTTGTAGGTTTGCTGCTTTTGCTGAGGCCCTGCCTCATCTCTGACAGCAAACCTCTGGCTTTGCATCCAATTGTAAATCCAAAGTTCAGAGATTTGAATAAGAACACCTGGATGTGTGAGCAAGAACCACAAGGCCACTCTCAGTCTCTCCTCCCAGCACACCTGTCCATCCACAAAGACACCCTGGACTCCTGGAGCTGCTGGGAGAGTGACCTGTCCAAGCCTTGCTGCTAACACAGGCTTAGCTAATAAACTGCAAAAGGACTCATGGGGATCATGGCGAAGTTGAGGAAGACCATGCAAAACACAGAAGGTATTCCAAGGCCTCTAAAAGGATTATGAAAAATATTATATTCTAAAGACAGCAGGCAGACAACAGCTGCTTTGAGTTTCAGGGGGAAGTGGATTGAAAAAAATGGATCCACTATAATTTTCAGAGACAAATCTCTGTAGTTTATCTGATCCACTATTTAAATTTCAATACACAGTCCTCTATCTGCAGTAATAATAACCTAAATTCCATTTAGTGTTCATTTGAGCAGTCAGGATAAAGTCATTTCTTATTATCTCCCCACTGTGTAAAAAACAGCTTGAAGGTAGGAAGTCAGCAAGCATTTTCACCAAAAAGTAATTATTGTAAGTGACATTTTTACTGCTGGCATGCCATAAGGCGAACTGCGCATTTGGAAGGACAAGTTGCTAAAACAAAATGACAGGGTACTCTGTGACATTCCAACGAGAACCCAAACACGGAGCTTGCTTGGATGCACCACTTTTCCCACTGTCCAAAGCTCGGGCTGCAGGTTTGTGCCAAACTAGTCCAAGCTGCCTCCTGAGGAGCTGGGGGAACGGGCACATCCCGTGGGAGCCGGGGCATCCCGGGCTCTGCTGGCTCCCACATCAGCACATCAGCAGGCAAGAGGAAAGCAGACAAATGTGGGGAGGAGATTTCTCAGCAACCTCTTCAAAAGAGCATTTGCTACTTCAGGGCTACATTTACCTCCTTGTGCAGATGAGTTAATGGACAACAACAGGCCTGGCAGGTTGCCTGAGATCAAAGTGTCTCACACTGGGACTGGATTAGTTTCTGTTTCCCAATGATGAGGCTGCCCATTCTATCCAATTTGTACACCAAAACCTGGTGAATGCTGCCCTGAGAATCAGCCTGATCACACACAGCTGAGCAACCAGGACAACTGTGGTACTGAGCTTCCCAGGGTGTGAGAATTTCAGGGAGAGATTTCTTCCCTCCAGCCTTCTATTTGATTTTACCTTTAGCTATGTCTGCCTTTGCAGGGTCTTATCAGAGAATCACAGAATGATTTGGGTTGGGAGTGACCTTAAATCTCACCTGGCTCCACCCCCTGCCATGGGCAGGGACACTTTCCACTATCCCAGGTTGCTCCAAGCCCTGTCCAACCTGGCCTTGGACATCTCCAGGGATGAGAAGAAATTAGCATTCTAAAGTTAATCTTTTAAAGCACCATAACAGCAACTCTCCTCACTAACAGTGGGTGCAGCACAAGCCTGAACTATAATAAAGCTAGCAGCACTTGTGGGAGAGCACTGCAACACATCCCTCTTCTGACTAATTAAAGAAAATACGCGTGAAAGCGCCTTCTCCCAGGTAGTGCTTTCGGTGGATTTACTCTGAGTGAGTGAACCTTGCCTAGTCACAATTTGCAAATTGATGTGGCTCACGAAAATATGATCCTCCCTACAGTTACAAACTCCCCCAGTTCTATGTAGGGAGTGCCCAAAGCTCCCTGCAGTTTGCATCTATAATGATGTCAAATACGTAGGTTCGTGCAGTTAGAGTTGTGAGCACTCGCTGGAGTTGCCACCACCCTGACTGTGGAGAATTTGTTTGTTTGCTACATAAATGTTGTAACTTTGGGGAAAATGTTATTTTGGGTCTTGGCTCAGAGGGAAATTTTATGTGGATGGGGGGGAGGGATCAAAGGAAAAAACCCTTTAGGAAAGTGTGCAGATGTATGTGTGCCTGCATGGAAAGGGGAGGAACCAGCTTTGGTTAACCCTGCAATTACTGGGGCAATACAAAAGAAAGATTCCTACACTGCATGTGAGTATATGTTAAGTGTCAGCAGGACACAAAACTGAATAATCAGGGTAGATGTTAGAATTACTTGAAAAAAACCTGCTTTTGGGTATTGCTGAAGGATTGCTGCAATTTAAGTTGTATTTTCAATAATTGTTTTAGCTTTGCGCCTCTATTAAAAAAAAAAGTTTTCACCTCTGGAAAGCAGAAGGAGCTGGAGAAACCAGATGAATTGAGAAAAGAGCATGTAAGATGGGAGCTGGTGACAGACTCATGAGGAGAGATTTACAGCTGGATGTTTAAAACTTGGAGAAGTTGGGCAACCAATTCTCCCTCCAAGAAACCTGCAGCCACAAACGCCTCCAAGTTTTAGAAATCCCACTGTTGTGCCCAAAGCTACACCAAGACCTATTTTAAGGCTACATAAAGTGAAACCATCCGACTTCCACTGAGTCAGGAGGAGTGGGGAGCACAGATTGCTCTGAAGGATGTCTGGAATCTTGTGCAGGAAGATACAACTGGAGTCAGTCAGCTCCAGTGAAATTGGTCCTGAGATCTGACTTTGGAGCAGACACACCAAGCCCTGACACAACAACACCCCAGGAGAAAACCCTCAGAGGAGAAGAATTAAGGGACATTTTTGCAATAGCCTGAAGGAAAGATGAAGCCTCTGTAACCCCTAAGCATTACTTTACAATAAACACAGAAAAAAAAAAAAAACTCGGGAAACAAGAATTTTTTAGCTAGATTTAGACACACAGTTGAAAAGATCAGAACAATGCCCAGGTTAGGTCAACAGCCCCAAATGATTCCTGAGCAAAAAGTGGGATCTTGGCATTGAAAAGTGAAATGTGATTTTTTTGGTTTTAGAGATAACCCTTTCTAAAAGTACACTATATTTTAAATTAGGTGATTATTGGCAGAATCATGGCTGCTTTAAAAGACATTGCTCTACTCTGCCAACCTTTACTTAATATTCAGATTTTCTGTGTTTCCGTAACTTAGCTAGAAATCGGTATTTAGAAATGACTGCTGGAAAATATTTTCAATAACCTTATTATTAAACCAGCTTGTGTGCAGACGCTTTATTAAGGATTTTCTGAATGCTAAAACAAATATGTCATGGAAGCAATCAATCAAGATGCCACAACCCCACAGTGTTATATTTTTAGTATAATCAAGACAAACGTGTGCACAATGCCTTTTGGAAAACAGAGTGAGAGCCTCCACGAGGAGGTTCTGCTGCAGTTTATGGTGTCTTTGTTGACTTGCTGACCTTGTGATTTGATGTGTTAAACCAACTTGCTGGAATGTGGCACCAATTTTATGACTGTTTGCTGTCCCCCTGTGTCAGGAGCCTGTGTGAAGGTATTTCCACACCTCCTCTGAGATTTGAACCTTGTGTCTGCTCTGGAGCAGAGGCTGCAGCAGGATGCATATGTGCACTGTGCCCTGCATTTAGAGAGATCTCCTCCACTAAACA
>QUSF01000076.1:213880-228160 GCA_003676055.1 Chloebia gouldiae
ATCCATCCATCCATCCATCCATCCATCCATCCATCCATCCATCCATCTCCCACCCTCAGCACAGAGACACACACAGTGACCCTGAGCACTCAAGACCTTCTTTTTTGGAGGAGTGCTGGGGAAAGTGCCGAAACAAAATGACATTTACATTGTAGGCAACAATATTATAAAAGCTATTAAGGTACATTATTTTACACATCCTCATAATCTCTCCATACTGCTTTACTTAATTTGTGATAAAATTGTTGAGAAAGGGTACTTAATGTAGGACAGTCAGTAAAAGTAATTTATCATCTTCCCGCTTCGGTGCTCACGTTATCAGCGAACTCATTTTCTGCATTCATCATGCAATCAGCCTATTATTTGCATATTAATCAGGCAGTGGACCATGAAAGAGCCGCATCCCAGCCAAATGCTGCACTATCTCAGGAGGAACACTCAGTAATTATCATACATCAGTGTTATGATGTGGTAATTGATTATAACATCTTTCTGTTGCCCCTGGGGAGTCCCACTGCTAACCCAGCTTCAGGCATTCTGTGCAGATTTTTCTCTGAAAATTAGAGAAATCATTGCTGTCCTTTTATTAATGTTTTTACCTTTACAATAGACAGCTCTCTGAGCATTTCCAAGGTACTATTGCCTTTTTCTCTCTTTTTATTTAATGAAACCTTCATTAGGGAAAACACCTGTCTTGGATTGAAAAAAGTAAAAAAAAAAAAACCAAACCAAAAAAACCAACCAATCATCCCAATCAGTTCCCCCCAGAAAACCCAGTTGGGCTTGTTCATGTTCGTCCTCTCTCTTTCAAGGTTTGGTGGCTTTTTAGGTGCTGGTGTTGCTTATATAATGCCCTTCCCCATCAAACAGAACAAAATGTTGCAACTTCAATAGACAGTAATTGCAAAGTTCGCATAAAGGCAGTTAAGTTGCTTTATTTAGGTGCCAAATGAGAGGCTAATTTTGGTCCTCTCATAAAGGACAAATGAAACATCTGCCAGTTCATACTTGCACTATTTTTAGGACCCGAGTTCCAGAGGGGTAAACCAGAGAAACAAACACTAACCAGAGCTGTGGTTACACCGTGGTCAATCTCACACCTCCTCGGTGTGGGAACCCATCCCAGCAGCATCCCAGGATCCCTCAGAAAGCAGCAGGAAAAGGGGAGATGCTCTGGAGATGAGACCAGAAGGGACCAGCTCATGCCAGAACACAGAGAAGGGTGCTTTGACAAGGGCATGGAGGGACAGAACAATGGGGGAATGGCTTCCCACTGCCAGAGGGCAGGGAGAGATGGGACACTGGGGGGAATTCTTCCCTGTAAGAGTGCTGAGGCCCTGGCACAGGGTGCCCAGAGAAGCTGTGCCTGCCCCATCCCTGGAAATGTTCTAGGTCAGATTGGATGGGGCTTGGAGCAGCCTGGGATAGGGGAAGGTGTCCCTGCCATGGCAGGGGTGGGACTGGATGGGCTTTAAGGTCTCTCCCAACCCAAATCATTCATTGTGATTCTGTGACAAGTTGCCATCAGCAATAACTTTGACCAGTATAAATACTGAACATGTACTATCAGGCCTTTTTTATATTTCTTGTTGCAATTGTACTTTCTCCTTTCATTGGCTTTTTAATTGCCTTTCTCTTTTCACTTTTTTAAAAATTTGATCTCAATTCCACTTTGCTTTGTTTTCAATGCAAGTTGTGTTTCTCATCAGATTTAAAATAATCACTGGATTCTTTCTTTCATTAGCTGTTTTTCTGGAAGATTGTTGGCAAGTTAAAAAACCCTCCAACACGCACCAAATGAGGTAAGACAAATTCCTAAGTTTCTGCCATACCCTAATGTAAAGGACAGGCTGGAAGGTAACTTAGAAAATATTAATTTTCTGGTAATCTTCTGTTTTTTCATCTTGGGAATGATTTGCTATCAAGCAATATATAACTCTATAATCAGAACAGGCTGTTTACTTCCCTGTTTCAGAGCTGCTGGCTGAAGAGGATTTCCATCCCCATCATAAGATGGAAATAACAACCCGCACATTTGGTGCTCACACACCTTTTTCCCAGTATTTTGGGAAGAAAATAGCCCATTATCTGTTCTTTGAATTGAAAGCAAGGTAATTTTCATCCAGTGGAGGAGCATTTGGTAATTTGCTGTGCAGCAGTTGTGCTGTTGCCCAGGGAGGGATGAGGGTACCGTGGCCATCTCCATCCCACTGGTGATCACAGAGCTGGACCTGCAGCCCCCCTCCTTTTACCACCAGCAGCCAAAAGACCAACGTGAGCTTCTGCCAGCTGCCAGAGTCTTCTATCCCCAAGAGAAAATCATCTGCTCCCTTTGGAGAAGTGCCTTTCCAAGCTCTTGTGCAGCTGCCAGCCCACGGGGGACAGAACCCGGCGTCACCGCGGCTCCTGACCCTGCCTGGAGCTGCACAGCCCTGACCTCTCTGGGTGCCTCTGCTGCTCCAGTTCGGCTGGAATTTGCCTTTCCAATCTATCAGCTCCTCGTTTTCCACCCAGCCCCTCTGTGGTTTGCAGCTGGCAGCAGGGAGGGGCTGTGGGCCCCTCCCCAGGGGGGGCCAGGCATCTCTGAATGCGCACACAGAGGGGATGGAAAATGCTGGTAATTAATGAAGTAATAAGTAATGAAATTAACAACAGTGGAATTTACAGAGCCCGACTACTCAATGGCCATGGTTTTTCTCTGTAACTACAACAGGTTTTTTAACAACTCTCCTGCTAACTGCTACTCTGTGAACTACCTGAGAAGCCTGAGGCAATAATGGTCAGGAAAGTTTCTTTTTCTTCACACAGCTTAAAAAAAAAATCTTCATTTATTAATTCTGCTCTTTGAAAAGAAAGACTTTAAAGATAAGGCATTGCTGTGCCTGGCTCAGTGCTGCTGCAGAGCCACACTTGAACTCCTTTCTTGGGGATCTCATGCTAAGGGGAAGTGAGCATCAAGGACCCACATTCCCAAATTAACCACAAAAATAAAACCTAGCTGCCACTTGATTCAGTATCTTCTCCAAAACGAATGCTAGGAGTCCATAACTGCACTTAGGAGTGAATTAAATTTGCTTTCAGGATCCAGCACAGGTCTCCTCTTTGCTGTATTAACAGGAACATTGTAACTGAGTCACAAGGAGTATCAGCCTAGAAAACAGTGAACACTCCCTGATTTTGTGTTTTCTTTTAGCTCTTCTAAAAGCCCTTTAGTCCTTTTCACAGCAAAGCTGTGACCACAACGAGGACAGAGTCCTCTTCTGCAATTTAATCACTGGGTGGCTCCATGGACAGAGAAGAGTACAAACAGGAGAGGAATTTCTTCACCAATACTGACAATTTGCAAACATCACTGATGGAAAAGGAGCAGGGCTGTGGGAGGCAGCCTGGGCAGGACAGACCTCAGCAGGAAGCAGGAATGCCCAGCTGATGGCCAGGAATCAGAGCCAATGTGTTCAGAATCAACTTGAGGCACTGACTTCACGCTGCATTCCCAGGTCCCCGTGAGGTGCCTTGACAGCGATTCTCCTGATTTTATTGATACCAGAAAGGCTGCCAGGGAGGTTTTCATGGTCCAAATGTCAGGGAAATGGCACAGAAGATGATCACACACATTACAGACAGACTACAACAGCTGCCCTTATGAGGAGCCAACTGATACCCTATGGTCTGAAACCAACAACTGCTCCTGAGCCCAATCCCAAACCACACAGAAAAAATGTGGAAAATTCACCAGGATGTGCTAGGGTGGTCCAGGGATAAGCATGAAGGCAACTCTTTGGCTGACTTAGTAGTTAAGCTCTGAACTTTAAAACCACATTTGCACCTAACAGAAAAGGCCACAACTTTCCCAAGTCCAAGACTCAGTAATTGGTCATCAAACACAAAACATCTCTGCATGGAATTCCTGCAGTCAGCTGAGCCATGTGATCTCCCTTCTCTGCCATTTCACAGACTACATTAACCACAAACACTTCATGTCATACATTTTTATTAACCTGGAATGCCAGCAAATGACTGCAAAACACTCTTTTTTTTTTGGTTTTTTTCTCCTTTTTTTTTTTTTTTTGATTCAACAACAAAAACCAGGTCCAATTTGGGAAGGCCTGTCAGCATCACTGCACCAATCACTTTGGTGATGTCACAGTGCAAGGATTCAGCTCTCCCTGTGCTAATCCCAGCTGTGCTCTGGAGCATCATTGCACAGCTCTGCCCACTCAAACAAACCAGAAGAATGCAAGGGAAGATAATAAAACACAGGGATATGGGGGTAATGTTTCTCCTTTGCCACCACAAGGCTACTGAGCTCTTCCCAGAAGTGTATCAGGATGGCATTCCCAAATTTGGGCTGCCAGCCTGAAACATGCTCTCTCCCTACTTTCTCCCAGAGCAGCCAACGTGACAGAATTCTCCTGGTATCAGGAAAATGGGAATATCCACCCAGCTAACTACCTGCCCACTCAGCAGCTTCTGTACTGGCAAATGTTACAGGAATCTGTATCACAGAAATGAAAATACAATGGATACCTGGCTCTGCCATCACACCCTGATCTCTCTGTTAACATCATAATGACACAAAATTATCCTGAGGTTTTTCTGATTTGTGTTCCCAAGGGATGAAAGGAAGTAATCTCCTCAATGTTACAAACATTTTATTTTGCAAAGAAAGCTTTTATGCATATTTTAGTTGATCTAAATACAGTAGATCTCGGGTTTTTAAATCACCAGATAATATGCAATTATCTCAAGCTAGATTCTGATTTTGAAACAAGCTCTAATTAGCTCCCCATTTTATGCTGCTATAATCCTTTCTTCAACTCCCATGAGTGTTACTATTGCTAAGCAGCATGAGGTTAGGAATGATGGATGATACCCAGAAAGGAAGACAAACAAAAGGGAAATTCAAAATCCCCCGAGATCACCCGCAGCTGTATCGGCAAATGAAGATTTCCACATTAGGTCATAAGACGACCCTTACAGAAACACACACCAAAAAGGCACGTCCTCTTCCCACTGAGTATTTGCAAGCCTTTAATGTAGTATATAGAGAGTATATGTCCTTCACAGAGGATAAAGAAAAAAGTGGATGTAAAAATTCATCTTCCCTGTGAGCAGCCACGGACTGAACCAACAGCACCAAAAAGGAAACTCTGTCTCAATCTCCTATAGATACGCAGCACAAACCCCCAAAATAAAACCAACTAATAAAAGCTGCGTGCAGTACAAGTATTTAGAAAAATATCTGAGCCTTCTCCTGGCACATGGCAACTGTTCAAACCCACCCCGGCTCCCATCAGCAGTAATGCAACTAAATAAGGGCCAAATTCATCATGAAAAAATGCTGATGCAGTTGGGTGACACTAATTCAACTTTTTTTTCCATGTGATTTGGTCCATGCTTTTGACACATAAATCATTAAAAAGGCAGATTTACCCAAGGGCATTAGAGCATTTAGGTGGAAAGAAATACACAGAAAAAATGTTAGAAAAGGCACAGCAATACTATTTTTGACCACCTAGGGTACAGACACCATTTTTGTGTAAAACATGTGCCCTGAAACTTGCACAAAATCACCAAGCCTTGAGGAAAGCTCACAGGGAGAAAATACAGGTATATACCTGGCTGTTGTTTTGGTATAGGTTGTTTTTTATAAAATCCATGTGCACAGCTTCCAAAGAAGAAAACCAAGCCTGGCTTGCCTTTGCTACCTCAACATATATATAAATATATCAAATATATATATACATTTATCCATTTATTATATGAAACACGGATGGGCCCATCTGTCCACACGTGAAAATGGAAATTACTGGACAACAGGTGAGATTTTCATGAATGAGGTGTTAATCAAAACCTTATGATCTAGAAGTCTAACTAACTGGGTCAGAAATCCAGAAAATCTTGGTAGTTTGGTAGAATAGAGCCAAACAGTAATGAAAATACTCCCAGCTAATAAAAGTTTGAGTCGTTACTATGCATGTTGACACTCTGTACACTGAAGACCTTCTTGGCAAAGCACTCAGGAGCCACTGAGTGTATTAGTTTAATTTCACTTCTTTCCCTTCATGCATTCAACAAGTTCCAAGCCAATTATATTACATGGAAAAGGCTCCAGACCGTTCCTTGTTTCAAAATTGTTCTGATTAATTTCTGTTTTAAAATTACAAGTATGCAACCTTCCCTGCCTTGATTTTCCTGGGAAACGTCTCAGAAGACCAGAAAATTGGAGCTGTCTCTCTTTTTTTTTTTTCCTCCCTGCCCTGGAGTGATGGATCTTTCACAAATGCATAATTATTATTACCTTTTCCAAACTGTTTGCTGCATTTTTAATTACAGAACAGCTGCTAATAAAAGGAAATTACCAAACTACCCTTCCTCATTCAAATAACTTGGTTTTTGCTCTTTTGTTCTGCCTGGTGCCACAACCTTCCTTATGCCTTCACACAGAGAAAGGCACCAAGAAAAGAACATTTTGTACAACAATTCTATTTTTAATCCTCCGAGAGGAGGTAGAAAAGGGCACGAGCCCATTTTCTCATTTGTAAGTCAGCTTTAAGGAATGAAGGAGGACAATCATCAATAACATGATTTTATTAGCTGATAGGAACGTGTCACCTCACAAAATATTAGCTCAAGGGCAGGAACTGACAAACGACACTGGGAGTGTGGGAGGGAACAAAATATCCCAGCAGCAGAACTGAACTTCCTGAAGGAAATCACTTTCAGCTCCCAGCGATCCCCCTGGGAATCCAGAGGGTGGTTGGATTTTAATACTATGGGCTTGTCTTTCCATCTTTTATAATTAGAGCTAGTCATAAATATGAAGATTAGCAATAACAATGCAGCATTTCCCAGCTCCTCTGATTTCAAATTCCCCCTCAAATGGCTACAATTAATTACTCATATTTTCCACGCCGTCTCAGACATTTGTAACTGTGACACTCTTGCACGGCATTGATGCCACAAAAAAAGTACTCAATGGCATGTTTTTAATGAACCATCACAGGAAATTTCCATGTTCCCTAAATGCTTGGCTATAAGCAACAATAGCCCTATGATTGCAAATAATTTTCTCCCATTTTGGTTTTGTTTTCATGGCTTGTTTTTACTGGGGGCATTTTTTTTTTCTTTTATGTATTTATTTTCAACTGTTCTCCTTAAGAAAAACGTGGACTGAATATCATCATGAATTTTCTTCTAGTAAAATCTTTTAGAATGCAAAATAGTTTCCCCAGTAGAGAGAAAAAACCACTTTGGTTGGGATATTTAGAGTAAAGACACTGAGCTGCAGGAAAAAAAAAAGAGTATTTCAGACTAGCAGAGGGTGGAAGAAGAGCACAAGCCATCCCTGTCTGTGCCCTGAAATGCAGCAGTTCTCCAGCACAGGGCACTGGCTGTAAGCACAGAGCAGGGCACGGGTGTTTTTCTGGAGTGTTTTACGTCAGTGAAGCATTTCATTGGTAAGAGGCTGTGTGGGTAGAGTTTGGTATCTAACAGCAGGAACACAGCTGTTCTCTCCTGTCCCAGCCTCCCTCCTATGCTGTGACCATCTCTAAAGCCTTCAGCCACTCACTGCCCTGACACTCAGCTTTGCTGCATCTGCTTTTTTATTTATTTTTATTTCTTGAAAATGGAAAGGAGAAAAAAAAATAAAAAAGGTCAGCTGGGAATATTTAATGAAGCTTGAAACAAACGTAACGTGGTCTGTTCCCCACCTTTGGATTAACAAAGCAGATTTTGTGCAAAGGAGAGTGGAAAAAAACCTACCAGCAAGTGAGGCAGCTGGAGTATGTGGATCACGTTACAAACCAAGGGCTTGTTTTACAGCCATTGTCACATGTCACATTGATAAGCTGAACTATGGCAAAAAAAACCAACTTACAGAGCCAATGATCTCTAAGATCAGACAGAGTCTCTTTACCTAATATATGCAGCTAAATATGTGTGCTCCCTACATCTGCCATAGCAACAAGGAGAGAAGAAGGAATTAACTGCATTAATAAAAAAAACTGAAGGGACTTCTGTATGATACAACAAAATGTGAGAAACCTCTCAGCATCAAAGCAAACACAACAAAAGCACAGAGAATTATTTCAGAGCAAATCATTGAAACCAGCTGATTACCTGAGCTTGCACATCCCTGCTGTAGGGAATCCTGTAATGATGTCACAGAGTGAAGGACTAGATAAGAGAGGAGAGGAAAATCAGGGAACAATAAAAGGAGATGCCAAACCACAAACTAAACAGTAAGCAGGCTCAACAAATAGCAAAGTGCTGATCTCGGCAAGGGCTCGCTGCTCAGTTAACTCATGGCACAGAAAGGTACGACCCAGGCCAGGCTCCAGCCTGGCTTTTCTGTGTCAGTAGGAATTAGGGGAAGAGACAGCCACAGTAAAAGTGTCATTGCAACCCAGCATTCCCCCTTTAAAGCTCAGTTTTCCAGCTCACCTCCTGAGACAGCAATCGATATTCTCCCTGGAACAATCCAAATCCCCTGTGCAACCCTAGGAAACAGCGCACAACATTTCCAACTCTTTGGCCAAAATTTTGGGGATTGTGTGTCATACTCGTGCCTAGATAATACCACCCTAATGAGGAACTTGATAACTGCTGCTTATCAATTACACATAAATGTTCATAAACATTCCCAGCATGTCCCCTTAGGGACTGGCTGGGCTGCCAGGGTGGGTGGTGCCACTTCCATAACGCCTGGACCAGCACTGGTGCAAGGCTGGCTTACTGCAAATTTAAAAAAGAAAAAAATACAGAAAATAGAAAAAGAATTAAAAAAATCTCCTCCTCCTCAACTCAAACAACATAGTGGAATTTTAATTACCTTGTCCTTGTTGCTGCCCTTGTGCAGGCAGGACACACTGTCCCAGCTCACCATTCAACCAGAGCTGCATACGAATAAATGGTTCTCGGCCTTTTTGGGTCAATTTGCTCCATGGCTTTGGCCTGGAGAGCATGTCACTGACACTTCCTTGGGACAGCCCCAATACCTGAAGTGAAGCAACCAAGAATGGCACGTTAACACACTGGCAGTGGAAACGGGGGGAATTTAAGGCATTTTGGTTTCCTTTATTGTATTGCTCAGATTGTATATGGACAATTATAAAAACTGTTTTCTGTGGATACTCGGATGGAAATGCTTTTCTTCCTGCTGTGCTGCCTTCTGAAGGAAGGTGGGTTTTTCCTGCAGGATCTGGGTGGCAGCAGCCTGGATTTGCATGCTTTTCATATTTTGTGTCAAACAGTTTCATCAGTTTTAACAGGAAAAACACCGAGTCCAGGCACACACAGGCAGATGAAACAGGCCATGACTGGCATGTATTTTGTTCTCAAACAAAAATAATTGGGACTTTTGAGACTAGGCCTATATTTGGTTGATTTTTGAGGGATGAATTATAACGATGTGTGTTTTCACCTGTAGCAGCGGCTGCTCCACGTAAGTAAATATTTAAGAATACAGCTGAATGCTGGGAGGGGGTGGGGAGAATTTCAGACAGGCAGGATGCAATTACTTGCCTGGTATTCAGCACAGGTACAGGAGTTAAAAATCATACTTAATGAAAGCTGCCTTGGGATCTTTAATGACCCTGAGAGGTCAGACTTTTCATTTTACATCTTAGTGAGAAGGTAATAGTGCGATGCCAGCTCCTATTACACTTTTATATTGATTTAATTCTTTATAGGAAGAAGAAACAACAAATGTCCAACACTTTTTACAGCCTGGGAGGGGTTTTCTGGTGGTTAGGGACCCTCAAAATCCCACGTGCTAAGTGCTTAGGGCTCACAACGTGAGAACTTCAGGGAGCCTTATCTGTAATCAAACATTGCTCTAAGACATCTCAGAGCACACTGAGGTACTGAGCAGCAGGTATTAGAAATGACTTGGAATTCTTGACTTCAGACTAAGGAGAGTTAGGGGATTTTCCATGTGTTTGTTTTAATGCCCTTGTGCACATTCCCAAATAATAACGAAAAGGAAAAATGCTCTTGTGTCCATAATCTTCACTTATAACAAAGTTAAGACTCTCCAGTCACGACAATAGTATTACTCAAATATTCCATGAATTCATTACATTAAGCATGAAATATTGAGTCTCGGCAACATTTGCTTCAGCTTTCAAGGTTTCTAAACTCGGGGCCCCACTCCTAATTCCAAGTGGCTGAAGCCAATCCCTGTATAAAAACCCTTCCAATTCCTACCACACAGGGAAACTAATACTTAACGAGTTTTGAAATACTTCACACACGTAGCAAAACCATTTTTCCACAGGACCCCTCTGGCTCTGCACCTGTGTAAGGAGCAGAGGGCACAAGCACAACACTGGTGAAACAAGAGAGAACCACTTCTTTACCTTTTCCCCAAAGATCCTTTGGCAGATGCCATTCTTTGCTAGCTTTTCCTTGACCTGCCGCGTTAGCTCTATCGTATCCACCTCCTGGTACATATAAATCTCATACTGCTCGGGTGTCAGTGGAGGAACCGAAGGTTTGGATGGCTTGGACAAGGACACGATAGGGGATGAAGGGAGGGGGCTATTCTGTGGTGTCTCACTGCGACTCGCCCCAGTCATGCTCAATTCAGAACTCTGCGAGTACGGAGATTCCGCGTTTGGCCACTCTTTCCAATACTCGGAAGAAGACGGTCCTTGGAGCTGGCTACGATCTGGCCTAGTCTGATTGCTGACCTTTTCTTTTCCACCACTGGCTTCCTCTACTTTTATATCTTCGGGAAGAGCTGCATTTCTTCTCTCATGCTGCACAGTATTCCACCAATGGTCCTTCCAAACACCACCACGTCCCAACTCATTTTTAACATGCCTTAACATACCCTGGGCAGAATCACTTATTCCATGAAGCTCTAAAACAGGCGCCTCCTGAGGCTCCTTTTTGAGCCCAGAGAGGTTCTGCAATGCAGAGATACTGGAATCAGTGACAGATGAATGTTTCTTCAGGGATATGGCCAAAGGAGAATAGCTGGAAACCGAAGACATTGCAGGTGTAGACACTAGTTTGGGGGACAGGATAGAAATGTCAGCTTGAGATAGAGGTGGTGTTTTTAAGGCAGGTTCAAGGGCAGCCTGCTGTGCCTCCATTTCCCGTCGGGCTTGTTGCAGAATGGATCGAATTGCATCATCAGAATTGCCACTGCTAGAGGCAGAAGGTGGCTGAGCCGGCTCAGCTATGAAAAACAACCAAAAGACTAAATGCAACAGAGGAAAATGCTTTATATTCAACACGTGCTACTGTAAACACTTCCCTGACGGGGAAAAAAATAAAAGGGGGGGGGAACTGAAATACATTTCTGCATGGGAGGGAGGAGTTTTCACTAAGCAAAGATTTACACTTTTCAAAATAATGTAAGATTTCCAAAGTTCTTCACTGGAAAATTTTAAGAGTTGCCAAAGTGCTGGAGGTTTGCACGCACAGACTCAGCTGCACAAGTCTGGGATCGATCATTTGCCCTTCCACCATTGTAAAAATTTCCAAATAAATGCCTTTGAAAAATCAAACCTTCACTTCTTACTCCCCCACCCCCATGTGGTCAATAACATTTTATAGCTGCATTTACAAAGTTATTTAACCTTTCACTTCACTCTTTTCTCCACAAATGAATTTGACACGCACTCAGAACTGAACACAGCTGCATTCACCTGGACAGACTATTCCAGTATAAATAAGGTGATACCTTTTAACTTCAAATCCACAACACACAAATTACAACAAAGGCAGAACTTTAGGAAGAGATGATCATCATTATTTCACTTGACAAACTCAATATGCTCCTGCTTCCTGTTTTCTTGTACCATGGTCCCAACCACTGAAATAAACAGCTCTACCAGAGCCAGGCTGACCCCTGGCCATCCCCCTCTCCCTTATCTGAAGCTCTAGGATGGAGTCACAGGTGCTTTCAGCAGAGATAACCCCCAAATGCAGCATTCCAGTGGGGAACCAGGATTTGGGTGCCTGTGCTGCAGCAGCTGGGGATGAGCAGAGACTGGAAGGTGGGTGGGGAATTATCTCTGCAGAGCCAGGAGGTTTTGCAATGGCATCTGCTTCTATTTCAGTCTCTACTGAGGTCCCCAGTGCTTGGAAACCAGTTCTTCTGAAAGCTGCTCTGCAGAGAACAGGCAAGTGAAGCACCAGGTGGGAGCAGGGAACCCCACACTGCAAGGAGTGGCCTCAGAGTGAAGTAAGATTTCCAACATGCTGTGTATCACTCCAATAATAATAAGGCTCATGTGAATGCATTGCTGAATTTGCCTCCCTACATTCCTTCCTGTCACACACTGTAAAATACATGAAAAGCTAAGGAATAGGAAAAAAAGGCAGTGATACTCTGCTGTTTTATCTTCTAGTTTCACAGGGAGTTTTGAGGCCAAATTAATATTTGAAAGGAAGTCTGAGACTCTCAGATGAAACATGCTACTGAATAACATTCTTGCAGTTTCCTGCACAAACCCCATATTTTTCTCTATATAATAATTTCTTGTATAAAGTCATATTATTTAGATCATATATTAACTAGTGTTTTATACTCTGCCATGAGACTAACTTAGTTTTCATTTGAAAGACAACTATCCAAAACTGTAAAAAACGTATTTACTTTAAAAAACGAAACAGAAGTAATGCACAGTAATTTCTACTTCAGCCCAATAGCAGCACTGGGAACTCTTAAAGCTGAGAGGGCCACGGACTAGACAGAAATGTTAATTACATGACAGCATACAATGAGAAATTAGACTTATCTCAGGCTAAGAGGGATTTTTTGGGAAAGGGAATGTGTTTTGGATTTGCCAGTTCATTCACTGAAACACATTCTGTAACCAAAAATAAAGTCATCTAAGAGTCAGGACTGAGTGTGCCTACATGAGTACAGGATGTACCATGGGACTGGCAATTGCTGCCTGGAGTGTGACCTTCACCCCAACAAATCCATTCAGCCCCTCTCCTGTGCAGTTCTGCCCCTGGGGCCTGAATGAGACAGAAGAGAAGAGAAAGCAGGAGCTGTTCCCTTTCCAAGGAGAAAACTGGGAGAAGAAAGGATTCTGTGGGTTCCCCTCAGTGACTCTGCAGGTCTGGAGGGCAGCCAGGAGCTCAGACTCTCTTTATCACAGGGATAAAGGTGTTCAGAAATCCCACAGCAGGGCAGAGCAGAGACCCCACCACGCTGGGACACGTGTGACCTTAACTTGGGATGTCTCAGAGACAGAAACAACTCCACTATATAACAACAAAAATCTCCAAAAAAACTCCTCAAACCTACACTGAAGCTTTTAAGAATATAATTAACTGACCAGAAAGCTCATGGCAATTGTTTTAATTAAATTCTGCAGTAAAAGCAGGCAGAGACAAAATGAGCCCATACCTGTTTTCTGTACTTGCAGCTCCCTTTTGGCTTGTTCGAGAATGGATTTGATGGCTTCATCAGAGCCAGACTCTGCGGTTCGGATTCGTGTGGTTATGTTACCTGGGGAGGAAAACACAACTAATGACACCAGGAAAACTCTTATTTGGCTCTTTTTGTAACATAGAGATGCACTGTATGTGATACATGGCCAGCATAACTTGCACAGGACCTTTACCAATATTTACAACACGCAAAAAAAGTACTTAACATAATAAAAGCAAAGTATCCTCGTTGTGCCTGTCTCTAGCTGCCCCAGAATAGTGAGAACATCAGAGGAAGAACTAGGTGGTCATATATTCTTTTTCTATGATAACATATACAGATCTATTCTTTTTCCTTTTCTTCTTTTTTTTTTTTTTTTTTTTTTTGGAGGGGAAGAGGAAACAGAAAGGAAAAGAACTGGAGTGGAAAGGAAGAAAGCCAAAAAAATAAGCCCAGGATTCAACTTAAAAATGGCATCAGCTGCTAGGCAAAATAGGATGAGTATATATTCAGGCCAAAACAGAATTAAAAAGTAACTAGATAAAAGTAATTTTTAACTTCCTAGAGGTTAATACATTAAGAGAAAGAGTAATTTAAACGCAGATACCATTTGAAGTACTCTCCAGCTAAGAGCTATTACTTGGCTGTTTGGTTTTGCTTCTTTTTTTTTTTGCTGTTTTGTTTTGTTTTTTTAACCTCTAAGGGGAAGAAAAGGAGGGAAAACTGTGAGTGTTACTGCACTTAACTGCATTTTCCATTATGAGATTACTGTTTGTAAGCAATTGAAGTAATTCGTGACTGGAGTCAAAATAACTACAGACTTTTGATGTACCTGCCTTTGTTTTTCCTTCTTTCTGGTCTCACTAAAGAAAAATTCT